>BTPG01000003.1:145092677-145300007 GCA_036245525.1 Semisulcospira habei
AATGAGTAGCCAATCACCTGTAAATATTGAAGAACTGAAAGCTAGTTTTTTAGCGGAAGGAAAAAGGATAGGGGTACAGGAAACCACAGAAAAACTACACAATCTTTTAAACAAATAAAAATCAGATTTGGTAATCATTTATTAATGTCATACACTTCACATAAAAATGTTATGCCTGATTATTTAACCCCATCTGCACCACCACCAGAGTATTAAAAAAGTTTTTTATTGACCTTGTATCTTGATAAATCTGTCTCAGTGACTTGAGTCAAGTTGTTGTAAGAACTTAGGGTAAGTAATTAATAAGTTCTTATGGCAACTCACTTAAAGGTTACCTATGTTGGTTCCTAAAAGTTAGTTGCAACTTGTTAATAAGTATTAAGTTTCTATTGTCATCACTTGATAGAGATAAAGAGATAGATAAAAGGGGGATCCCAAAATAATAAATTCAATAGAGTCGCATCCGTCATGCTCATCATTTTTTTAAAAATTAAAGGGTTGATTCGGAAATAACGAGGGTGTAATGGGAGGACTAAATTTTGTTATTAAAAATAGCGTAAATTAGGACGGATGCGGCTTTATTGAATGTATTGTCCTGGGATCCCCCTTTTATCTATCTCTAAGGCTGCTTGCAGTCCTACTCTTCTAACTTCTTAAAACTGTTTGGGCGAATTGACTCCTACACACACACACACACACACACACACACACACACACACACACACACACACACACACACACACACACACACACAAGCAGGCGCACACACACTGACACATCTGTGAACACATGGCCACACCCATCCACCACATGAACCCGCGCGCTCACGTACAAGCGCAGAGCCGTCAAGTGACGGCACTCACATACGTCAGTCAGTGACACACACACGCACTGACGCACGCGGCACTGCCGAACCCACTGACTCGGACACACACACACACACATTGGACTCACATGTATATATACCTCAAACACTGGCCGGCAGACGCATCATCACACATGCCCAGACTAACATTCACCACATGGACAGTTTCATTTGGAATCGTTTGTGTAAATTAGACGGGTTGCCGGTGAACTCGCCCATATGCTAATTCATCCATACACCGTCTCGCCCAAGATACGGGTCAACTCGCCAAAGTAAGCAGTCGAGTTGCCAAGTAAGGGGTTGTCGCCTAAGGCAGGAGTCAACCATGAAGTCGTCACCCAAGATCGTTTGCTTGCTTGTTCCTATTGTTGGAATGTGCGCACGAGCGTGTATGTCTGTGTGTGTATAGTGTTTGAGTGAGTGAGTGTGTGTGTCTGTGTGCAGTGGTGTTCAAAGGTAGGCTCTAAAGTTCCTGTTACCGTCCATCATCACCGCCGCTCTGTCCACGTGAATAGTATCAGTGTCTGTGCTTTGCTGCTTTAAATATTCAAAACTGACACTGAAATGTCGGCGAACCATCTCAAGTAAACTGAACTGCTTTATGCCATAAGGATCAGGAACTCATCAACGAAATTTCACTATTCTCAATTTTACTGAAGACGACTTGTGCTGTGTTTAAATGAACCATAGCTAGACCTGTATGTAGCATTTGGTAACCAACTGTTGCAGAAGATTGTTTATTTATTTTTTTTATAATTTATTTATGTATTTATTTATTTTTTGGGGTGGTGGTGGGGGGGGGGGGGGGGGGGGAGGAAAGTAACAGCTGTATAGGGCTTTTAAAGTTTACGACGGACTATAGGCGGACAGATGATGGACGGACAACTGGCCCAGTACTTACATACTTTGCTGTCCAACTGTCTTACACTCTGTGTTTATGATTGCCAAATGCAAAGAGTGGGTAACTGCAAGGCTCGTAAATACCTCTCAGCGGACGGGGCTCCAGTTCCATTTGTCCTGCCGATGACACAAGGTGCAAAGCCAGAAGCCTGCAGGTGTCTGGAACATTTTTACTATCGGTTGTTTGTGTGTGCGTGTGTATGAACCTGGTCCAGCTGCAAGAGCCATACTACGGATCCCATAGAGCCCCGCATGTGCGGGGGCTCATGAGGATCAGTATAGTTTCTTGTTGACACCAATGTATATCTATGTTCACTGGTTCAAGTATTATCTGCCTAATACTGCTGCTCCGTTTTTGCCTTCAAGCGCTCAAGTACAAAGTCACTAACGTGTTTTTTTAGACGACTGATATCAGAGTATTGGAGGCGTTTATTTTGGGACTGGGACCTACCAAATACTGATTGTTGCTGCTGCAGGGGCTTCTGAGGATCTATGATGTTTCAGTCTCCACTAGTGCATGTATTATCTAGAAGGCAGGTTTGAGAACTCACCCATAAATATCACCCTTTCCCCAAACCACGCAAACGTGCCCCTTCCCTGCCAAGAAAATGTGAACACAATTCAACTGCAAGAGACATAGATCTCCATGAACTCCCGCACCTGTGGGGACTCATGAAGATCTATACTTCTTGCTGATCCCGCTTTGTGTCTGAACTCACTTTTCACGTGGTATGTATGCTACGTTACAGTGAAAAATTTCTTGTTTGTGCTGTCAGATTTGTTTGACTGACCTATGAGTGACTGAAATTGAATGTAAGTATTGCACATATGTAACAATGTAGCTCTGTGTCCATCGTCAATTGCCTCGTCAGTTTCGCCAGACCCATGAATAACATTTTAGCCAATCATTGTCATGATTTTTTAAGTTGAACTCTCCTAAAAGCCTACAGTTTCTTGTGTGTGAAAGCTTACCTGGTCAGCCATTTGCCAAATGCAGCGTGTCTCCTGCGGCTCGGAAAAGCCGCACGTTTCTTTCAGGTATGCGTTTATGATTGTATGATAGGAAATGTTTAGTTTCATGATGTTCCATTGATACAACAGAGCCTGTTTTGAGCGATCGCAGTTACGAGAGCTCATCTTTCCATTTAAAAAAAAAAACTCACATAGGTGGATGCAGCCACCTAAATGACGATCTTTACTGACAGGTGACGCTTCTCTTGAGAGAGCACTTGACTTGCAAAATAAATGTTTGTTGCTCAAAGCAGGTTTTATTGTACCGATGTTACTATTTGTTGTTTGTTTCAGTGTTGCTCGCCCTTTAAAAATACTGTAGCTTTGATGGTATGACATCAGTTACTGTTGAATTTTCGTAGGTTCAGTAGGTCATTGGGACATCACGCTTTGGTCTCTTTTTTTCTCAGCTGGTTACTAGATCACGAGTTGTGTTTAGTCGCTGTCACGTGCTAACTTAATCTTCTTGTGCATGCAGCCGTAAACAGTATGGGCGGCTATGTTCACAAGAGGGTTAACTGGACGTTTATGTTCATTGTTCAAGTTGTGCAGCGCCAAGATGCCTTTGTTTAGCGACGGCGTGTCTTGGACCATCGAGCCAGCGATGGTCTCAAAAAACTGGATCCGTTACACTAGGGTTTAGATTAGTTTCGTTAGACTTTATGTTTAGTGTTTATCTTAGGTAGGCAAGCAACAGTTGGTTTGCTACTCACCAGTTACTAATCAACAGTTATAGTTAGTTAGTTTGCTAGTTAGTAGATACTTGAGCGAGTTAGTTAGTTAGATTTCTGATACATTACTTTCACTTGTTCATTGCTGTCTCTTGAAGGTTTTAGTGCCGGGCCGTTGTTACAGCGGTCATACCGTCATTGCCCCTGCCACTAGCGACTCCACCACCATCGGCGCTGTCACGGGCGGCCCCACCGTCACTGCTGCTGTCACTGTCACTAGCGGCCCTACGACATCAGCCGCTGTCACGGCCGGCGACCCGACCACGACTGCCGCTGTCACGGACGGCCCCACCAACACTGCGCTGTCACCCTTGGCCCCACCAACACTGCCGCTGTCACCCTTGGCCCCACCAACACTGCCGCTGTCACCCTTGGCACCACCAACACTGCCGCTGTCACGGACGGTCCCACCAACGCTGACGCTGTCACGGTAGGTCCCACCAACACTGCCGATGACACGGGCGGCCCCAACAACACTGCCACTGTCACGGGCGGCCCCACCAACATTGCCGCTGTCGCCCTTGGCCCCACCAACACTGCCGCTGTCACGGACGGTCCCACCAACGCTGACGCTGTCATGGGCGGTCCCACCAACACTGCCGATGACACGGCCGGCCCCAACAACACTGCCACTGTCACGGGCGGTTCCACCAACATTGCCGCTGTCACCCTTGGGCCCCACCAACACTGCCGCTGTCACGGACGGTCCCACCAACGCTGACGCTGTCATGGGCGGTCCCACCAACACTGCCGATGACACGGCCGGCCCCAACAACACTGCCACTGTCACGGGCGGTCCCACCAAAATTGCCGCTGTCACCCTTGGGCCCCACCAACACTGCCGCTGTCACGGACGGTCCCACCAACGCTGTCGCTGTCACGGGCGGTCCCACCAACATTGCCGCTGTCACCCTTGGGCCCCACCAACACTGCCGCTGTCACGGACGGTCCCACCAACGCTGTCGCTGTCACGGGCGACCTCACGACTTGCGGCCGCTGTCACTGCATGGCGGACCCATCAACACTGCCGCTGTCACGGGTGCCTCACCAACACTGCCGCTGTAACAGGCGGCCCCACCAACACGGGCGCTGTCACCTTTGGCCCCATCATCATCACCGCTGTCACGGGCGGCCCCGCCGTCACTGCTGCTGTCACTGCTGTCACTGGCGGCCCCATGACATCAACCGCTGTCACCGGTGACCACACCAACACTCCTGCTGTCAGAGGCGGCCCCAGCATCACTGCCGCTGTTACGGGCGACCCCACCATGACTGCCGTTGTCAAAGGCGACCCCAACAACACGGCCGCCGTCACCTTTGGCCCCACTAACACAAAGGGAGGAGGGGGGGGGGGGATCAAACTGTCGCTTTTATCCATCCTAGATCAGATTACTTCATATGTCTACGCTGCATGAAAGCCTCAGTTGCAAGTTGTGTTGTAGATGTTACTAATTTGTGATGTATATGTATGAGGTCTAAGTGTAAGCCCCTGTTATGCATGTTGATGTATGATGTAACTTGAAATTTACAGCTTTTGCTCCGCCGTGAGATGGCCATAGTCGCCTGCTCGGCGTTAAACCCAAATAACTAACTAACTAACTACAGCTTTTGCTAGGTCCTCGATGCATGAAAACAAGGCTCCATGCCGCCAGCCTCTTTTTCAGTTTAGGGAGCAACTGTAAGTGGCATTGTAAGACGAGGCCTGTATGATGGTTGAGGAAGGTCACAAATGGTTTGCTTCCCTGTGTAGGACTGACATAGTGACCTTGGCTTTCTGGTTGATGTCATTTTCAATAAGGTATTCTGGCCACTGCTCATGAACAGACTTCATTGACTGAACGCACCACATGAACAATGACATGGACCTCTAAAGACTGAGTTTAAAAAATGGGGGAAATGTTGCTGTTAATTCTGGAAATATGACAAAAAGCGCCAGTAGTCTGTCCTCATCAGAGGCCACCCACTCCTGATTGGACTGTTGTGGACTGATATTGCTACAGAACAAGCAAGTATCATCTTCAGTGATGCCATCACGCTGTCCTTCGAGGGTACTTTTGCCAAATATTTTGCCTGAGTAATTGGTGTGAGTGATCAGCTTGCAGTTGCATCTGATCCTCTCACAAAACATGAGGTCAGTGCGCTCTACTCTTTGAACGATGTTTTCCACCCCAAATCGGAAGTTTAAGGCATTTCTTAAAATATTTTTTTGTCAATGTGTAAATTAGAGCAATTACAACCCAACTGTCATGACATTTTGATCACACCTCGTAAAGTGGGAGGAGGGAGAGAACTCCGCCATTGCCGGTCCCAAGCCCGGATAAAAAAGGAGGAGGGTTGGGTTGGGGCTCTGCCCCACCCTATAAAAACACCCCCCCCCCCCCTAAACTTATAA
This sequence comes from Semisulcospira habei, assembly GCA_036245525.1. Lineage (NCBI taxonomy): Eukaryota > Metazoa > Mollusca > Gastropoda > Semisulcospiridae > Semisulcospira > Semisulcospira habei. The sequence continues at coordinate 145,098,577 of BTPG01000003.1, forward strand.
CCTAGTTTGGCTGTCGGTGGCGCTTTTTGTGTTGCGATGATTCCTGCAGACAAAGGGTAACACTCTTTTATTGCAGTACAGGTCAGTGGCTGCATGCCCAAAGGGGTTACGTTGCACTTTTCCAGACGTGTTGAATGGGATACGCGTCAGTCAGTCTTTCACCAGAGTGCCGCGTGTCCGTTTGCATGCCGCGGCATATGGATACGCAACAAAAGGTGGTTCTGGCTTGAGTTAAACGTAGATTCAGTTACATATGATTAATAAAGTGGATTTGGTCTTTTGTTGCTGTTTCTGTCTGTGATGTTCATGTGCGAGTGTTTACAAGGCATTCGCCGGTCACCGGGGGGGGGGCAGTGCACATGTCTGAGTGGGTGCAGTATCATCATAGTTCAGTGTTCATAGAAGACACCGCCATATCGCGCAAATCATTGCATATTCATTAATAACTAGAATAAAATAGACGTTCTAAGTGGTAAAATTACACATATCGACTAAAAACAAACAAACAAGATGAGGATTTCATCATCTCAAAGTCTACCGTAAGCCGGTTTGAAGCACACACACGGCGTTTCCCGCCACTAATGCACGTTCAACAGCGCGGCGGTTCGGCGTAGCCAGGCATGACGTAATTTTCATCGCAGAGCCGGATCCAGGGGGGTGGGGGTGGGGTGGGGGGTTGCTTTGGTACTACAGCACCCCCCTCGGCTTAAAAATAAAAAAATCATTCACTGCCAGTCCACAACATGGTCCGAGAAGGAGGGGGTGCTTTAATGTTATTGCAGCAACCCCTAGAACAGTTTCCGTTGTTTTGTTTTGATACTACTAGACCCTGCTGGCAAAAGAAAAAAAAAGTTGAGCACCCCCACCCCACCCCCTACCCCTTGAAAACTGATTGATCCGGCCCTGTATCGTGTTACTTCACTGTCAGAGTCTGATGTGTGCCCGCCTATGTTCGTCATTTGCATCAGTGCTTCGGAACGTGCTCCGACCAGCCCCATCTCAAAGCCTACCGCATTTTCAATACGGTAGACAAAAACAAGAACAAACAAGATGGGATGAACCATAACCCACAAAGTCTATTCTATATGAGAGCCATAAGCCACACAGTGCCTTTTATATGCGATCTGTCCTCGCTGTCATGGGTCACTACCTGTTGTCTTTGACCTGGTTCCGCTGATGTTGAAATAAATATCTCCTATTGTCGTGCAGTCACTCCATTTTCCGACACTGTGATTGGTCAGCACCTAAAAATCGCAGGGGGTTCAATGCCCCATTGCCTACCTCCTAGAACCATTGCCGTACCTGTAATTTTTAATCAGCTCAGTGGCCAATCCGCAAGTCTAGTATTGCCGCGCACGAATCTGTCCTAGGTCTTTCGTCTAAGCGCTTAGATTAGGGCTGCCCGGCACCTTACACCATAAATAAACGGAAAACGCAAAGATCAAATGGTGGCAGACGACAGGGAATTTTTTTTTTTTTTTTTTTTTTTTTTTTTTTTTTTTTTTAAAGTGCCATATTTCGAGATGACTCAAGATGTGAGCACACTATACAAGTGCAACAAAAATGTGTCGCAATTCAAACTGAACTGAGAGCTCGAAACTTTCCATAAGTTGTGCGTGTCAATACGTAGTTGTTAAGAAAGCGGCAAAGTCTGTTGCCAAGCGTGCAGCAAGAGAGAAGGAGAAATAAATAAAGAAAATGTCACAGTGACAGATCTATGACATTTCAGTTTTTGTTTTTTGTTTTTAAAGATCGAGTCATTGTTGAATGAGGGTATGAGCTCAGTACTCCTAGTCAGTGGTTGGCAATAGATGCCAACATTACATGCTTCATGAAATCAGACCTACCGTATATCCAGTAGCTTGCCACGCAGTCCTGCGCTCAAAATTTAGAAGTTCTATCTCTTGAATCCAGTGAGAAAAGTCCGCACTTAGTAAGTTACTAGCTACAGATTCTGGAATTGTCACTGGCTGCTTAGAAGCAGCACCGCTAGTAAACGTTTGCCAGCGCAAAAATCAAGCGGCACATTTACGTGACCGCGCATGGTAGCCTATGCATAAAGAGTCGCGTCCCATGTGTATTTCCTCCGCTCTGCCTCTGACCCTCTCCGCCTCCACATCCCTCGCACCAAACTTAACACTTTCGGCCCCCGCTCCTTCTCCGTCTACGGTCCATCCACCTGGAACACTCTCCCACTCTCTCTCCGTCAGAAACACTCTCTCTCCTCCTTCCCGTCCGCCCTCAAAACTCACCTCTTTCAACAGTTTTAGCACTATATCACCACACTCCCCACCCCAAGCTGACAGTCGTAATGTATTCCACTGTTTGTGGTACGCAAGTCATTGTCTAAAGAGTGCGCATGCGTGCGCGAGTTGTGAGTGCGCGCTTAGAGTTATAATTATTATAAGATAAGCGCATTATAAATACCGTAATTATTATTATTATTATTAAAAATCAGTTTGGTCAGAAATATTTGGAGAGAGCCTGCAGAGTGCGTCGATCATGTCTGCGTCGTGACGAAATTTCTGCTTTTACGTCACCGTCACTGTCTGATTTGCTCAAGAAGTTGAGTTTTTTTACTTCTTATTTTTTTACTGAGAAAAGTTCAAAAGATACAAAGCTGGCTGACTAATTCATCCAATGTATAAGTTGTTCCAATCCGGCTATATCCAAAACCGCAAGTGAATATGATGAAAATAGTGGTCTCTAATGTGGGTCAACCGACTTCCTATAAACGGTCATTTGACTTTTCAATGAGACATCCAATTTCAAAATGCTCGGAGGGGCTTCTAGGCACCAACTGAATAACGCAACTCCCTTAATTTCAAGCTTGTACGTATGCAAACTTCGGAGATTGTGTTGTTTACATACATACGCACACACACACACACACACACACACACACACACACACACACACACACACACACACACACACACACACACACACACACACACTCACACACACACACACACACACACACACACACACACACACACACACACACACACACACACACTCTCTCTCTCTCTCTCTCTCTCTCTCTCTCTCTCTCTCTCTCTCTCTCTCTCTCTCTCTCTCTCTGACACACGGCCTTTACTGAGTCGCGCCAAAAGTACGTTCTACAGCGAGGTTTGCGTAACTAGTCATGACGTCATTTTTATCTTGTTACTTCACTGTCTGAGTTTTAGTCTAGCCCGCCTATGATGTCGTGTGTGTTCTTTTGAAATCGCCGCTCCACCGCGTCCCGTCCTAAAAAGTCTCTTTTAGAAATAGAAGAGACTTTAAAAAAAAAAACAAAAAAACGCAAATACATGTAGCTAACAACGCGGCTTAAAGTTATTTTCCCCTCGTTTGGAGGGTGTATTGTTTTTGTACCCGAGTCGCGGATTTATCGTCTGCGTCGGCCTTGTTTTGAATTAATATGCATATATTTATGAGCCTACGTCACAAGGCAGAACCTGCCGGCCGACTATCAGTGTATCGCAATACTGCAAGTCACGGGGTCATCGGTGTGGTGTACACACGTGTACTGATGTTTTCCGGCATCCCTTTGACGTAATTTTTCACGAGAAAGTAAAATAAACCTTCCATACTCGCTATGCTGTCAAAATCTCAATGCGGGTTTCACTTAACCCTTATCATTCGGAATACACCAGTGTGTGAAACAAGTTTGACTAAAATAGTTCAAGGGTAGTGCCAGAATAGCTTGCCGCCTCTAGGCGCCAAGCTATTCTAGCACCACCCTTGAACTAAAGCCATTGGTCTATATCCTTATCTGTAATTACTATAATGCAGCTTGCATATGGCAGTGTACAAATTTGAAGCTTTTAGCTTCAGTATGATATGGGTTAACCTGCTGTATTTACTAGTAACGATCGTGCCGAGGGCGTGGCTTATTTCACTCGCAAAGCCGGCGAGCCTGCGTCCACGGTGCCTAGCTTGACCTTTGATCCTTTACCCCTCGAAAACGCGCAACGCGTTCCATCATTGAAACAGAATATTGGTATTTATACCCACTTTCTGCACTGCAGTCAATTTCACATTGAATCGAAGTCTACGCGGTAACTGAAAGCATCATTGGAAACTACGACAAATGCACCATCGCAGCAGAAACACTACCTCTCTGAATCGAGTGAATGAGAGCGGCCGGCACAGACAAAAACATGTTACGACCAGCGCCGATGTGCAACGGCTTTGAGACACACCGTAGTTTCAAGAAGTTCAGATCTTTGCAGCATAAAATGTGATAACTAGCTCGTAACTATATGATAAAACAGGTTTAAAATCTTGAGAAATCAGTAAGAGATAAATTCTACTGAAGATCATGAATCCTGAAAATCACTAGCGCTCGCAGAACTATAGGAAGATCGACAAAGACCGTAGATTGCTCACTGATTCAGCAGGACTGAAGGGACAAATCTAGATGGGCGGTCAAGCCAAGCTCTTGCTTCACGCGTTGCCACATGTCCATATTTCCTTCTCCCGGATGTCCGTGTTATACTTAGCGGTATCTTGTCTCTCTTCATCTTTCTTCTCTTCAATTCCGAGTCTGTCATTGTCGGCGCGAGTCGATGACTTTACTTTATTTTTTTCTTCGCTGTTTCATCCGCCAGCTTGTCTCTGATTGGTTATAATTATGCAGATGACATAAGGTCGTATAGAATAGTTATGACGTCAGCTACCCGTCGCCTATCAGAAGCAACTGAATCTTTTCACGGTGTCCCGTCACAAGATTCCGGTTGGCCACTTTTCGCTTTGAACGGATGAAAGAAAGCATTTGGTGGGACAATAGGGTGGTCACTGTCTAAGTGGGTATGTATACTGAATGACAGTAAAAGCTTTTTGCGAACTGAAGCCTCAAAAAAGGTCAGGCGTGCCCTTTTAAGTCGAACCTGCAGATGCAGAAAAAACTTATCCGGCCGTCGCTTGACTTATTCGTCATTTGGATGAGTAGAATTTTGAACAGATTTGTTCAGTTTCATTCAAATCTCTCTGCTCTCTGAAATAATAAAAGTAAACGTTGATTTGTTCTGCGTATGATGTATGCTTTGAAATAATCAAGTAGAGAGTTTATTTGAAGAACTCGCACTTTGCATACTCATAAATCACTCACACACACACACACACACACACACACACACACACACACACACACACACACACACACACACACACATGAACACAAAACCCTCAGACTGGGTGACCTACCATTTTATGTGAAAATGGGTTCCCATATTTCTATTTATTCTAGGGCTCTGGAGTTGATGCCAATGTTTAGAACTCACCTTATAACTAAGCTCTACAACTTAAAATAAAATAGACATTTTCTAGAAACAGAGCCACTGGATGGAAAAAAAATGGGTGTTTACCCCAAAAGTGGGTGCCTCTCACACAAAACTGGGATTACAGTGAAAATACCTCACTAAAGATACCTTTGGTTGATTTTACTATTATGATTGTTTGAGTGGGGTTGTAAGGGGGTTGGGGGGGGGGGGGAGAAGTGTGTGTGTGTGGGGGGCGGGGCGGGGGGGGGGGGGAGAGGGGGTCATCACTTTTGGTTTATAGAGCTGCTCAATGCACTCTTATGAATGAAAGAGTTTCATTATCAGTGGAATCAGTAGGTCATTTCAGAGGCGCACACTGAGTTGCACGTCAAACCACTCACAAATACTCATTTGGAGTGCACCAGATGGATCCAGTTGGCAAAGTTCCACATTCCACACTATAGGACAGCTAAGACTGAAAAGCAATCGCGGCGTTTATGGCGCGGTACAAGGTTTAAAACTAAGAAAATGTTGTTTTTAGAAGCGTGTCGGGCAAAAGTTTTTATGAAAACTGTTTTAAAACCTCTTTTAACTCAACTTTTCTTAATGTTAAAAGTGTTTTATTGTACATTACTTAACGTCCCGACAGCAACAAGGCTTTCTCAGGACGTGCCTGCACTGCTTGTGAAAAAACAACAACTAAACAGAACATTGAATGTATGTCGCCAGCCGGTCAAATACATTAAATAAACCTAACACATGGGGCCTACATAAAGCTAAGACCATTTAGCAACACACATCCAATATCAAGAGCTACAGGCAGTGCAGACAGTAGGGAGAGTTTTAAAAAGGCAAATACAGGTGAATGGACAAAGGGCCGACAGAGACACATGCCCCAGAATAGAGAGAAAAAACCACCCTGTGGGGCTGACCAGGGTGCCCCTGGGAAATAAAAAGTAGTTAACCCCACCCAAGTCCCCCAGGGCAGACCCGGGTGGGGTTAAAAGTGTTTTAATTTACAAGCATGTCGTAACTGATATGCATCTATTCCAACATATAGTGCTGGATATTTTTCCCATCCTCGCCTTCTCTCGGGCTTCGCTCAACACTCGACTTTCCAGTCCTTCCCTGAAACACCCCCAACCGGTCTGCCCTCAACACTCGACTTTCCAGTCCTTCCTTCAAACACCCCCAACCGGGTCTGCCCTGGGGGACTTTTTAGTTCCCAGGGGCACCCTGGTCAGCCCCACAGGGTGGGTTTTTTCTCTATATTCCGGGGGCATGTGTTTCTGTCTACCCTTGGTCCATTCACCTGCATTTTCCTTTTTTAAACTCTCCCTACTGTCTGCGCTGCCTGTGGCTCTTGATATTCGATGTGTGTTGCTAAATGGTCTTAGCTTTATTTAGGCCCCATGTCGTAGGTTTTATTTAACGTATTGGACCGGCTGGCGACATACATTCAATATTCTGTTGAGTTCATTTTGTCACTAGCAGTGCAGGCACGTCCTGAGAAAGTCTTGTTGCTGTCGGGACGTTAAGCAATGTACAATCAATCAACCTTCCTTCAAACGGACAGCATTCACACAAATAATACTTTACTATTACATCAGAAAATGGCCCATCCAAGCCTGCACTCTTTTAACTGCACTAAACGACTGACTGGTGCAGACGACGCATGAAACGACGCTGACTCTGTGACGTCATTTCCATTCAATCAATTTGTGCATACAATCCAAAAGGAGATGCGGCATTGATAACATCGACAAACCTACAAAATAAAGCAACAGGTTCAACCAAAAGGTCGGGCAGGACAAAAGACAACAGCAGCCTCACCCAAAGTCTAAACGTCCTCTCTTACAATGCGCACTCATACAATCACTTCACTTCTTAGCAACCGACGCACGAATATAATTATAGGCTAAGTCAAACTAAAACAGAAGATAGTGGCGAAAAACCCTTTAAAATAGAAACAAAGAACGACGTTTCAGATCAAATATTCTTCATCTGACATGGAAACAAACGTAGAAAACGTATAGGCTAAGTCCCTGGTGAACGTATACATGAATCTCAAATCTGCACTAGACATGACCTTTCTCCACATCACCCCGGAAGTACATTACAACTCAACACTTTTTTTAACAAAACAACCACACCCTCAAATAACAAACCTAATTCTGTAGAAACATAAACAATTTACTCCCTAAAACAACAAAATATCCCCCCTGACCCATATCAGCTATGAAGTTATTTATAGCTAGCTGAGAAGGGTGATGTAATACATACACGCTCATTTTCAGGGTTCTGTGTGCACAACACACACACACACATTGCTGGGAGGGACAAGTTTTCAAACACACTACCGGCGTGTCTGTTAAACACAAAAGTGCATGTGTTAACGCCAAAATGAGAAAAACGGATTTTTTTTACTTTTTATGAATCTTTACCGCAAGACAATGCAGAAACAACCCTCAGAAAAAATGGGTGTCTGACTTGGAAACCCAGAATTATACACATACCCAGTTTCCATAAGGATGGTAAAGACAGTCACCCGTTTTAGCTCTTTCGTCTACACACACACACACACACACACACACACACACACACACACACACACACACATAATTATATATATATATATATATATATATATATATATATATATATATATATATATATATATATATATATATATATATATATATATATATATATATATATACACACACCTCGCCTCCCCCCCTACCCCCCCCCCCCCCTACCACCTCCACAACCCTCCCAGGTCAAATTTTATTTTAAATGCTATATTCATTCATTCAGTCCTCTCTGCGCCGTCTGGTGCTTGAGGCGACTAAATGCTATATCAATGTCCCTTTTTTGAGTTTGCCCCCACCCCCCCTCTCCCCTCCCCTCTCGCTCCGGCCCCCCCCCCCCCCCTCCCCACCAACCGCTTTCGCCTTTTTTTTTTTTTTTTTTCGGGCACTGGGAAGCAAGGTCTGGCATCGGTAGGCTTTTCTGTCAGGCTAAAGATCCCAAACAAGTTGGACCCCCCCCCTCCCCACCCCCAACCCCCTCCCTCGCGAAGTAACTGACTCGCCTCTGAGTAAGATGCAATAAAAATGATACATCCATATCAAACTAAAGCAAGAAAAAAAATATCGAACAGCAACAACAAAATAAGGATTTGGATAAAGTCTCAGTGAAACATAACCATAAACGAACACGGCCTCTCAACAACGAACGACAGCAAAGTCATGGCAGATAACTACCTTGTACCAAAGCATGATAACACTTTAAACGTCTCCAAGACTGAAAGCATAGATCCTCATAAGCCCGGAGAACTCATACGGATCTGTGCCTCTTGGAGATGTTTTGCGTGTTCTTTTAATTATGGTGCAAGCCGGTTATCCGCCGTGACTTCGCTCTCGTTCTTTGTTGGGAGTCATTCGGCGTAAACGTGACCACACTATGTATACAGACAGGCGTCTGTGGCCTTCAAAAGGAGAGCGAAAATCAGTGTCGCCAGTCAAGTTAAGAGACCCATCCACATACCCCAGCATCATCTTAAAAGTCTGGCGTTGTGTTCAAAATATATAGACTCATTAATTATGATGGGTGGGTGTAACTTCAGTCCGGCTTCTGTCGTCTACATTACGTCTTGTGGCTTCGCTGCTTGGAAATGCTTTTCAGTAAAGTCGTAGATACTGCATCATTATCAGAAAATTTTATTATTTGTGCACCGGGTTTTCCCGAATTTATTTCAGTTTCAGGCATCGCAGTGTGACCCCTCCTCTATTCCCCTCAAATCATGTTACACTATCGCGGACGGAACAACACAACATTAGTTTATTACTATAAATATATAGTAATAGACTTACGACACAAGGATGATTGCAGTCCGCTTACTTTTCTAACTTCTGAACAAGGTTGCATCATGATTGTACTGAACTGAATTGAAATGAAACTTTATTTTCTAAGGATGAAGACAGTAGACACGCAGGCCTTTTTACATGTCTGTCCTTAATAACATTTAAATAAATATAACAGCAGAAAAGGTAACAAGACAAATAAATAAAATAAAAAGAAGAGATAATAATAATAATAATAATAATAATAATAACACACACACACACACACACACACACACACACACACACACACACACACACACACACACACACGCACGCACGCACGCACGCACGCACGCACGCACATTCCGTCAGATGTAAGGCAGCACAAGGGTAATGCATGGTGCCTGTTACTCAAGTGATGCGTTACAATTACGCACGCACCCACACACACACACGCACACATACTCACGCGTGCGCATACATTAGATTTAAATAAACTTAATAGTGATCATAGATTATATGAAAGAATATTAACTCTAAGATTTCAACTAAAAACTGAAAGAACACAGAACGTGCCAGCACACACATACGCACGCACGCACACACAGATACTGCATAAACCACCCGCAAATATCCCTGGATACATATAGAGACCTGTGAGGGTCCAAACGTGAGATTAAAACTGCTTGGGCGAGTTGACTAGAGCCTTGGGCGAGTCGACTCGAGTATTGGGCGAGTTGACTGATACTTTGAGCGAGATGGCAGCTACTTTCGACGAGTTGACCCTTTGTCCCTCAGGCTGTTACCCTTTTCAACAGTAATATCAGTAGATAGTGTCGGTCAACATTCTTCCGTCCTTAGTACTAGCCCTCTCAGTATTATTACTAGTATTATTACTATTGTTATTCAAAGGTAACAATATGTGTACAGTTCATTTGTTTAATTGAGTGTTTTCTTTAATTGAGTGTGATGTTGGTTTTTTTTTTTGTTGTTTTTTAATGAGTGATTGATGAGGTCATATGTTGTATGGGCAAACAGTGAATTTCCCCGTGAGGGATTAATAAAGTATTATTGTATTGTATTGTATTGTATTGTATCATGGCGAGTGGACGGGGCGAGTTAGCATATGGGCGAGTTGACCGTCACCCAAGAGACTGACACCGGAGGGGAACAACTCTGTATGTCAACATGGAGGAAAAAGTGCACGCATACGAAGCATTTCTGAACGAAAGACTTCGGGAAGACTTGAGGTAAAATAAAAGACCGTGACATACCAAAAGACGTTCACATTTATTCGTATACATACGTTTTTACTGTTTTTAGGACGCAAGTTTTATTGACACTCTTGCACACAAACTTTCTCTCTCCCGCTGCCTTTGAGAGATAGAGTACTTGTCTTAAATTGTCAGTTGCATGTTTGTTGATTTCATGCGTATGTTATTTTTTGAATTTTTTTTTTCATGTGCTACTTTTTATAGTAATCGTAGCAAGGACATGCTTGAAAAAAGGACTATGTACCTGTATCCTTGGAAAATAAAGTGTCGTTACCGGTGTTGTTTTTTTTCCCCTCTCTCCACTGTGCGTGACACAGCTTAATTTTTAATCCGATACATAATTTGATGTGACTTATTGGACTGTTTCAGAAAGATATTGGAAAACAGGGACAAAATTTATGGTCAAGTTGCAGAATACTTGCAGCTGAAAACGTTGATTGAAAAATTGAAGGTAAGTGTTTGATGATTGACATGAAAAATGAATATAATGTATTGGTGTTTTTTTGTTTGGTTTTTTTTTTTTTTTTTTTTTTTTTTTTTTTGGGGGTGGGGGGGTGGGGGGTGATGGTGGTGGAAGTGGCAGTAGAGTAGCAGTCAGAATTTACTGTCACATCAGTTTGTATTTAATCCTGGGCTGGGCTATAGGACTGAGGCCTCGATTCCAAGTGTTACTGTTAGTATTGGTGACGCATAAACTTAACTGATGAGATGGTGGTGACCCATACAATTTTTGGGATCCTCATGCGCTCGGAACAGCTAAGTTCACTGTAGATCTGATGGCGTACACTGTCAGTTGAGCATATCTGTTGCTTGGGGTGAATCATTTTCATCGTTAGACCAGAAAAAAATCTACATTTTGAACATGTGATGTATTTATCTCCACTGCAGAGTGTCTTGGAAAAAAGATTCAGCTGGTGTTACAGAATTAGCTATCATTAACTCATTAAGTCCTTTCTATTTACGCTTACAGAAGGGACTTTTAGGATGGTTCACAGTGGTGTGAATTCAATGACATGCCTATAATGTCATAGGCAGACTGGCCTCAACCTCTGACAAGCGAAGTAACAAGATAAAAATGACATCATGTCTTATGCTAACCTCACTGTAGAACATACTTTTGGTGCAAAGAGCCGTATGTGTGTCTGTGTATGCGCATTATTATGTATGTAAACACGAGAATCTTCTATGATTGTGTATGTACAAGCTTGAAAATTGAGGAAATACAACGGGTGTCTAGGAGAGTCTATGAGCATATTAAAACTGAACGTCTCTTTGAAGCATTAAATGACCATTTATAGAAAGTTGGTTGTCCCACATTAGCATCCATCATTTTTGTCCTCTTCACTTGAGATTTTGGATATTGCTAGCTTGGAGAAAGACATTAGATGAGATTGTTAGCCAGCTGTGTACCTTTTCAACTTTTTCAATTAATTCTTTGCAGTAAAAATAAAAAAGTTTTAAAAAATCTTGACTTCTGGAGAAAACAGTGACAGTGGCGTAAAAGCAGCAGCGTCATGACAAAGCAGACATTCACGCAGTACTCTAGATATGATGTACAATGTATTTTCTCTCTCTCTCTCTCTGTCTCTCTCTCTCTCTCTCTCTGTTTCAAGTCTAGAAGTCAAGTCATGCTCATATTATGTAACATGTAAAATTACGTAAAATCTAAACTTACGTCATGACGTATGCCATTTATTAAACCAATAACGCATATATGCACCATGCCCCTTATTAAGCTCACTGTGGCATTGGCAAATCTGTGAGGCTTTTTCAAAAGAGTTATTTTTACATCAGAGTCACAGCAAAGACAATATGTGGAGACCCTTCACAGCAACAGCTCTTGCCTTAAAAAGGCTTCTCAAGGAGTATAGTGTTTTGGTATGCCTGGTATGCGCTTGGTCTTCAAGCTTTTTTGCATTGTGCAATTAAGTATTTTGCAAACCAACAACAATAAGCAGTGTGTACATGTAGATGTACTTCCAACACATGTATTTCTACTTGCATTTTTCAACTTAAATAATTTACCCAATTAGCCCTGACACACTACAGCAGGTGATGGATTGATCATGATGGTTCATGGGCAGTGCCAGATTAGCCTGGCAGCCGATGGCACCACGTTAATCTGGCACTACCCTTGAATCATCATGGTCAATCGATCTCCTGCAACTGTTACACAGCCATCAAGTCACATCTCCAAAATTTTGGCTTGGGGTCAACAGGGTTAAGTTGAAAAATACAAGTGAAATCATAAAGCTCTGAAAGACTATGACAGGATGTGGATCGACCATGATATTTCAAGGTTGGTGTCAGAATAGCTTGACGCCTCTAGGCATCAAGCTATTCTGACATCAACCTTGGAATATAGTGGTCGATCTGTCTCCAGAACTGTGATATAGACCTCTGAGGTTAACTACAAAAATTTGATAATTTGGTCCTTGGGGCGTAAAGAATTTTAATTTGTTGCATGCCTTTGTCTGTTTTAGGAGGATGGGGCAGACATGAAGCAGCTGAAGACCAAAGTAGACCTTGGATGCAACTTCTATGTTCAGGCCAACGTGTCAGTGGCTACACCCAACGCTTTGGCACACCCCAACCAATACACAAGAACCTTTACAGTCTTGAGTAGTGTCATAATGGCGGCATGCCCCTTGGTGACTGGTTGATCAGTTGGGACAGCGCCATGTTTTGGCGAAAGCAAAACTGCCAGGAAGTTGCTGCTAATTTTTTAACAGCTGTGACGTTTAAATTATATGTGCTACTGAATCAAGATTTAACTCATTCGTGGCCATCCGCATCCAGATGCGGCTGGCCGCGAATGAGTTAAGTGTGTTTTTGTGTTTACTCACGGTGGTTCACAGTAATTGTTTATAAGCAAAAGGGAAAAAAAGTGTGTGCTCCATTCTTATTTTGTTTGAAACCATAAAAAATAGAAGGGACTCAGAAACAGAATAACTTTTTAAAAATGCCTTTTAGTGTTTTGATGAATTAATAACAGAACACACTTAGATCTAATTATTATTAATACTACCAGTTTCATAGGACGTTCAGGTTCATTTCGCTGTAGGCAACTGTAAGTCTGCACGTCGGGACACCCAAAGTATTTCTGCTTGTCTTTTGATGAATTTTAGACCAGATGACCTTCTGTGTAACTGTTGGGGGGATGTCTTTGTATGGGATGTAACATCAGTAACTCATTCCTAATCGTACAAAATTGATATGCAAAGCTGCTACTAGCCCATTTATCCCCATGGTCACATTTCTGAAATTTTGTAGGTGTAATCTAATGACTATTTACCAGTTGCAGGAGATGGATCAGCCATGATAATTCAATGGTGGTGCCAGATTAGCTTAGCGTCCTCAGGCGCCAAGCTAATCTGACACTACCCTTAATTATCATGGTTGATCCGATTATCATGGTTGATCCGTCTCCTGTTGTAGGGTGTCAGGGCTAATCGGTTTAATCCTTTGCATGTCAGTAGTGGCTTTTGTCTGCAGGAATCATCACGACAAAAGTCACTACAGACACGCAGAAGGATTAAGCCTACTGGGTCTAAAGGATGAACTTAAGAGGTGTCCTCTGAAAACTACATACCAATTCAAGGGCTAGAGTATCAGCCATGATTGATAGTTCAAGGGTGGTGCCAGATAGCATTGCATCAGTAAGGGCACCAAACTATACTAGCACCACTCTTGAATAATCACTGTATGGTTGATTTGAATCCTGTTTAAGCATCAAGGCTGATTGGGCTAACCCATATCATACTGAGGCTAAAAGCTTCAAATTTGTACACTGCCACATGCAAGCTACATTATAGTACTTACAGATAAGGATATAGATCAATGGCTTTAGTTCAAGGGTAGTGCCAGAATAGCTTGGCGCCTAAAGGCACCAAGCTATTCTGGCACTACCCTTGAACTATTTTAGTCAAACTGATTTCACCCACTGGTGTATTCCGAGTGAAAGGGTTAAGCAGCTAGCTGGGCTAGACAAACATGTGCCTACTGGCAACATCCCAACCCCACACAAGGTGTGCCACTGATTGCTACAATGACTGACCCAATACTTAATGCTTTTTAATATGCATTTAGTCCTAAAATCAAAATTCTCAATTTTGTTAGTCCTCTGAAGAATACAGTGCAACTGCAGAGACATTTTGACTATGATAGTTCAAGAATAATTTGGTGCCAAGACTCTGGCTGTATAAGGGCGGTGCTGGAATATTGGTGTCTCGATCTGGATGCCAAGCCACTCTGGCATTGCCCTCCAACTATCATGGTCTTGATGTGGTGTTCATTTCAGAATCAGATAGATGCTGATATAATAATCTGGTTTTGTATTGTTATTTCAGCCCTGACCCATCGATGATCTGTGTGAGCATTGGCTACGGGTTTTTTGTGGAGCTCACATTGGATGAGGCACTGAAGTTTATTGACAAAAAGACAGCATTATTGACTGAGCAAACAGAGACATTAACACAGTCTGCGGCAGAAGTCAGAGCCCATATCAAATTGGTTTTGGAGGTAAGCTAGTGTAATACTTAACCAACAATATCATTTAACCAGTATTCTTTCTTAGCCACATTATTTTCCATCACACAATCCTTGCCTTTAAAATGAATAACAAAAGTGAGTGAAATAAATGATTTAATATGATATCAGTCAGATTCAAGTTAACCCTCTTAACCCCACTACCCCATCTGGGTCTGCCCTGGGGGTCTTGGGTGGGGTTAACTACTTTTCAGTTCCCAGGTTCACCCTGGTCAGCCCCACAGGGTGGGTTTTCCTCTCTATTCTGGGGCATGTGTTTCTGTCTACCCTTGGTCCATTCACCTGTATTTTCCTTTTTTAAACTCTCCCTACTGTATGCACTGCCTGTAGCTCTTGATATTGGATGTATGTTGCTAAATGGTCTTAGGTTTATTTAGCGTATTAGACTGGTTGGCGACATACATTCAATATTCTGTTTAGTTGTTTTTTTCACAAGCAGTGCAGGCACGTCCTGAGAAAGTCTTGTTGCTGTCAAGATGTTAAGCAATTTACAACCAACCATCTTAACCCCACGGCTGCATTTCTAAACTTTTGGAGGCGTTGTCTAATGACTATGTACCAGTTGTAGGAGATGTATTGATCACGATAATTCAAGGGTAGTGCCAGATGAGCTTGGTGCCTGAAGGCGCCAAGCTCATCTGGCACTACCCTTAAATTATCATGATCAATACATCTGCTGCAAGGTCACGGGGCGAAATGGGTAAAAGATATAATTTTGTTTGTTTTACATAAGTACAGACCTGTTTACCACTACGCTCCCGGCGTAGTTTCTACGATTTCACACCCCCGACTACGCTACTACGACCACCGTTTTAAAAATACGGTTTGGAGATCGCTAAAAGTACGTTTTCGCTGATATTGTACTTTTTTGGGTGAAAAGACATTCTCGGCAAAATAGGCTACAAAAGCCTGATTCTGATTGGTCCGCAGTAGCCAATGAGCGTGCCTCTACTACCCGTGAAGACGCTATTGCAAAAATTGTGGTGGAAGCGTGCTACTGATATTATTCTTTTCAAACTGTCAGTGTGAATTTGGGCAAAAGACATGAAGCGAGGTTGCAGTTCTAAAGAACACGAAACAGACAACAGTGATGCTATTGAAGCCGGTGACTTTCGGCCTCCAGTAAAGAAGAAAGAATAGCCGAAAAAGAAGGTTGCATGCCAACGTTTCCTGCAAAGTTGGACTTTTCCATCGCCCATGGTGGCAAGTTCGATTTGTTTGTAATAAAGTGTATCCATCGCACACTATCCGATGAAATGGCCTGTTTGTTTCGGCCGGCCGTATACACAAAACTGGCTGACGTTTGGTCTTGATTTTGTCATTTATTTTCGTTTGTGTATTTCGAGTAAGTTTTTGCTTTATTTGCCAGGCACTACTCTCGTCAGCGGACCAGGCCTGACCACTTTTATGTGGATTTTTGTTTCATTGCGTTGAAAGTTGATGATCTTGTCCACTCTATTAGAGTGTTGGTTGCCATTTCGGCTTTCATTTTGCAGTCTTGTTGGCTTCACTTGATGTCCGGCAGGCTGGTGGTCTGTTTAGTCACACGTTCATTGCGTGTACTGTAGAGTCCGGGTAGTGCCGGGTAGAAGTGCAGCGTGATAGCTGTCTGTGTGCTGTATGTTGCTGCGATGGGTTGGCAATCTGCGCCGTAAGGCGTGTAGAGTTGGCGTGGAGCTGTAGGTTGGTTGAACCCTAAACTACACTTTGGGGACCCTAAACTACACTTTGGGGACCAGTGATTACACTTTCAACAAAAAAGTGGTAAACAGGTCTGTAAGTATGCACCAATGAAGAACAGCGGAGATGTAAGGGTACTGGTATGTATGCGTTAATCTGTTCACAGACAGGAGAAAGCAGCCTCCGCCTAAATGCAGGAGTCACAGATTCTCTTGAGCTCTTCTGCCACAGAGGCGCATAAAAATGTATGCCCCATGATCCATGGCCAGCAAGAGATATAAATTCTCATGGTCTCTTGCAGTAACAGGGGCTCATGAGAATTTATTTCTCTTGCAGATGGAACAGGCTGGCTGAAGGGCTATTGTATCTTAACCAATTTGGTTTTGAAAAACTGAATCGGCCCCCAGACTGAAGACTGTCGCCCGTGATAATGCAAGTTTGCTAGCAGTGAAGGGATTAACTCATTTGAGGCGTTTTCATTCAGACATGTGGCAAAAGAAGTTGACCTTTGAGACATATGCTATTATTTATTGTATTTACAAGTTGGGCGTTACCAGTGGTTCTCGTCGCCTCGACGGTCCGATTAGGGGGTTCAGTGTCAGAGGTAAAAGTCGAGGACTTTAGAGACGACAAGAACCACTGGCAAAGCCTATAATGCAGCAATTTTGTCTTCAACTGTAAAAACTATAAGCGCTAAGTATACCCTTGAAAGAACCTTAAGCTGAGTACTTGTGCCATAGAAACTCAAGGGTTTCAAATCTCAATACTTTTGACTGTTTGTTAACAGCCTCAAGCGAACTGCATTCGCATGGAATTTCTGTCTAGGGTAATTCTAATTTAAAGTGCCCCACCCGGGTCTGCCCTGGGGGACTTGGGTGGGGTTCGGTATTTTTTAGTTCCCAGGGTCACCCTGGTCAGCCCCACAGGGTGGGTTTATCTCTCTATTCTGGGGCATGCGTTTCTGTCTACCCTTTGTCCATTCACCTGTATTTGCCATTTTAAAACTCTCCCTACTGTCTGCACTGCCTGTAGCTCTTGATATTGGATGTGTGTTGCTAAATGGTCTTAGCTTTATTTAGGCCCGTGTGTTAGGTTTATTTAATGTATTTGACCGGCTGGCGACATACATTCAATGTTCTGTTTAGTTGTTTTTTTCACAAGCAGTGCAGGCACGTCTTGAGAAAGCATTGTTGCTGTCGGGACGTTAAGCAATGTACAATCAATCAATCTAATTTAAAGTACCATTACGTGTAAAACTGAAGACAAATTTCTGCACTTTGTTATGCCTTGTCGACGCACTTAATGAGCTTCTATGGCAGTTTGGACATGCAGCAAAAGCACACGCGTAATCACATTTATTTATCCTGCGAAGCCATTAGCGTGTCAATCTATTTTTAGCTGTTTCTCGTACTAAAAGCGTTGTATTTATAGAACGGAATAGAGTCTTGTCAAATTACTTGATATCAAAATGACCTGTGCTGAACTGGATTGTCTTGTGTCTAAATGAACCATATCTAGACCTGTGTGTAGCGTTTCGTAACCATCTGTTACAGAAGTGTGTCTTTGAACAGTTACGGCGGTAGTGGGCCTTTAACACATTTCCAGTTATTCTTTTGTATGAAATTGGTACCATAGGATGAACACAACGCATGCATATAGTTAT
Source organism: Semisulcospira habei (assembly GCA_036245525.1). Taxonomy (NCBI): domain Eukaryota; kingdom Metazoa; phylum Mollusca; class Gastropoda; family Semisulcospiridae; genus Semisulcospira; species Semisulcospira habei. Next base: position 145,116,857 of record BTPG01000003.1, read on the forward strand.
TTAACCCCCTAAATTTTATTTATCCAGCTTTTTGTCTCTTCGCCATTTTGACTACGGTCAGTACGTACAGCCTACACAGGGCCTTCACTTGGATTTTTCTGTTGTTGATATTACCTAACTTCTCCAACTATTCAATTATTTTTGGCTCCCATACAAAACAAAAATGAGTCTATGTTCTGGTCTATGCGTTCGTCGTCTGGTGTTCATCTGGTGTCTGCCATCATCAGGTGTCTGGTAAACTTTTCGGCATTTTCTCGGAGACTATTTAAGCCACAGTCTTCAAACTTGGCCCTAGGACACTTTGTGACAAGACCTTTCTAAACATACCAGTCATTGGCCTCTCTCGAAGGCCGCCGTGAGATGGCCTTTGTCACCTGCTCGGCGTTCCAAATAACTATAATACTCTCTTGAAGGTCAAGGTCAAAGGGGATCAGCAAATAGGTCAAAAAGGGTAATTTGGGGGGACAAGATTTGTTTTTTCTCAATACTATTCACAACTTCAAACCCAAACGTGGTACAAAGTTACTTGATGGTAAGACATTTCTATGCATACCAATTTGGCTGACCTCAAAAGGTCATGGGTCACAAGAGATCAGGAAATGGGCCAAAAATAACCATATTTTGAAAAATGTTTTTTTTCACACAAATGCTATTCACTACAGAGATAAAGTATGGTAAGGCCTTTCTATGTATACAAATTGAATGGCCCCTCGGAAAGGTCGAGGGTCACAAGAGATCAGGAAATAGGTCACAAAAAGCTACTTCTTGACAAATTGGTTTTTTCTCCATTATTATAATTTATAACTTCAAACCCAATCTAAATAAGACCTTCAAATGCATGCTAATTTGGATAAGCCCTCGAAAAGTCAAGGGTCACATGATTGGCAGATATGTGAAAAGTAGAAGTTCAGCTTTTATCAGCACTTTTGCCAAACTTTTAAACCAAATTTGGCAGAAAGATAGTGTAGCTGATAAGACCTTTCCATGCATACTATTTTGGTTCATTACTCACAAAGGTCAAGGGTGGGAGATTGACAAAAGTGTTAAAAAATACATAAATTTTGAGAAAACATCGCAGCTACCTACTTACAGTTTTTTTTGTTTTGTTTTTGTGTAAACCCCAAAACTGTTAATTTATTAGCTTTTTTATTTTGCAGAGAGGTTTGACTGAATGAAGATTAGGGTATGCTTGTATTGAGAAATGTTATTGGCCAAAGCCATATTTGGGGCAGAATGCTTTGTTCAGCAAGTAAGTTGTCATTATAACATGTAATAAGTTAGTCTACTTATCACGTGATACCTTGGTGACGTGATAAGAAGATTATCACGTGATACCTTGGTGACGTGATAAGAAGACTTCAGCTACCTAAGAACGGGCAACCACGGAAAAAAGTCGAACAGAGCCAGGCCAATGAGAAAAAGTGTGGAGAGTCCTAAAGAAGACTAGCTGCATTATTATGCTGCAAGACTCGAAGACTAACTTCATTTGCTGCATGTCCGTATGTGGCACGTCTAAGGGGTTAACGTTGACAGACTCGACTAGGTGTATTATGTACCAGCAAATAAATGTTGTAATGTTGATACACCTGAATCAGTTTTTAACCTGTTGACTGCCAGAAAGAAATGACTTCCACTCTATGGAATGAAAGTCACTTAATTCTGGAAGTCAGAGGGTTAAAGTTGACTGCTTTTTTTCCAGGGGCTGAGAGAGATCCAGCACATCACTGATGAACCAGACAGATCTCACAGGGATATTTTTTCATGACATTAATATGTGTGTGGTGTGTGTGTGTGTGTGTGTGTGTGTGTGTGTGTGTGTGTGTGTGTGTGTGTGTGTGTGTGTGTGTGTGTGTGATCGCATCCATTCATGAGAAATGTAGAGAGCAGGAGAGAGAGACATAAGCCATGTGACAGAGTATATTATACGCTATTTGCAATTTCAGTTGGGGTTGAAAAGTATTATTGTATTAAGTTTGGTTGAAATGTTTGAGAATAAATTTAGTAATGGGAATCCTTTGCCAAGGCTGTTAGTCTTTTATTTTCTGTGTATGAATGGGTTTGCTTTGCATTCCAGCTACTGTGTGTGATTAAAACGGTTCAGCTCGGTCAAGGTGAGATTGCTTCTTGTGGAAAGGCCAATAAACATGCTCGACCTCACCCATCAGAAGTCTTCCCAGACTTCCTTTGATATCGTACTGGTATGGTTTACTATGAATCTTTCAAGTCTGCCCAATGCCCGCTGCCTATCTCCATACATCTACTATGGAGGCGATCGAGTGTGTGGTGGCTCTATTCCTGGAAATGCTTTCTCGGGTTCTCACCACGTCTGATCTGCCCATCCATAGTCCGTGTGTGATTTCTGCCTTCCCATCGAGGGTGTCCGCATGATCATTGTCTGGACTCCAGCTGGTCCTTGGCAGTAGACCTACAGAAGTTTTCAGAGTTGTATCCCAGCAAAAGGCCATCGGACCGACGGCCCGATGATCTTTTGCGCATTGAGTTATTGGCCATTGCCCAGAGCCAGTCTGGGCTTCCCATCCCGCGCCAACACTAAAAATGTCATCACTAATACGGCCCGATGGCCGTTTGCGTGTTGGGTTATTGGCCATTGCCCAGAGCCAGTAGAGCTTCCCATCCCGCGCAAAAACTGAAAATGTCATCACTAATAATTTCAATATTTCTGCAGAAGAGGAGTGTTATTGCTCGTTGATTGATTGTACATGTAGTTTATTTTTACATCTGCCCTATGTTGTTGTCTTAAGTCCTACTTTCCAAAAGTCTGTTGTTCCGATCAGTAATAAAAATTTATTTTTTAAATTACCAGTTGACTTCGGTCTGATGGATACCAACATTTGGAAGTGTCAGCGAGGGAATTGAGGATAACTGGTAACCAGGAGGTCACAAATCACTATTTTGTCGACATGATAATAAATGAGCTATTTTTTAAAGGCCAAAACTGAGAAGTGATCACAGACCTAGTGCATACATTCGATTATTATGGAAAGATGTAGCGGACATGAAAACAGGCTCGTGTACTGTTTCAGGGTAACGTTAAATTGAACACCTCTGCGTGCATGCAGACTAATGTATTACCAAAAGAAGAAAGCCAAGAAAAAAGCTGTCTATTACTAATGTTATCAAACGCACGCACAGTTTAGGATAGATCACTGATGGTGAAAACAACATCAACACACAACTATGAACATATAATGGTTAAAACTTAAGGGCTACCCCACTTTTTTGTGTCGTAGTTTATCGTCGCAAGTACGCTAACTGTGATTTTGAACCAAATGGGTTAAAAGGTGACTTTAGTCCACTGTACAGGGAACGATAGACAACAATTCATCAATTTCCACGAACCTGTCAAATGCACGTGAAACATAGTCAGTTTTTTTTGTGAAAATCTGTGCGATATTGGCAAGCGTACCAAAGGCAGGCAGGTGGAAAAACTCGGTAAAGTCGTAAAGCACGTGCTAAAGGGGTCAGTCGTGAACACTGTTTCGCTACAAATACCGGTACAGTAGGGGCATAATTGTCACTTTCCTAACCATGCCACCACGACGAAGCCTAACGCCAGTAGATCAAGGCCGGGCGCTAGCATGACTGCAGGATGGAATTTCCAGACGAGATGTTGGGAGACGTCTTGGGATGTCCCATTCAGTGATCCAGGGGCTGCTGGCACGATTCCAAGAAACTGAAAGGGCAGAACGTCGACCCTGATCAGGACGCCCGCGCTGCACCAGCAGAAGGGAGGACAGATACCTCTGTGTGGCGGCTCTGCGCGACCGAACTGTCACGTCAACCACTCTGCGACGTCAACTGATGCAAGCTGCAAACCGGTTAACGTTGACGTCTGCGCGAAACTGGCCTGGCTTCATGCAGAGCAGCAGTGAGAATACCCTTCACTCCAGCTCATCGCAGAGCCCGGGTTGCCTGGTGTCGTCAACACGTGGGGTGGAACAGACTGCAATGGTTAGTTAGTTATTTGGGTTTAACGCCGAGCAGGCAACTAAGGCCATCTCACGGCGGACAGACTCCAGTGGATTCGGGTTATGTTTACTGATGAGTCACGGTTCACTGTGTCCTCAAGGACGGCAGGGCCGAGGGTCTGGAGACGCCAGGGCGAGCGATTCACGGATAGATGCGTCCAAGAGGTGGATCGCTACGGAGGAGGCTCAGTCATGGAGTAGGCAGGATTCACCAGGAAAGACAGGTTCCCCCCCCCCCCCTCCACGTCATCCGAGGCACCCTGATAGGACTGCGCTATCGGGACAAGATTGTGCAACCCCTCATCCAGCCAGCTCTCCAAGCTATAGGCGACAATCCTGTTCTGCAGGACGACAACGCTCGACCTCATCGCGCCCGTGTGGTGGATGAGTACCCTGAGCAACGGGGCATCATGAGGATGGAGTGGCCAGCTCGTTCACTTGATCTGGCTCCCATCGAGCACCTCTGGGACGTGCTGTGGCAACGTGTAGTCGGCAACCACCCCCCACCTCAAGGCGTCCCCCAGCTGACTCATTTTCTGCATCAAGAGTGGGAAGCGATCCCACAACATGTTCTCCTAACCCAAGTGAACTCCATGCGTCAACGCTGCATTGAATGCTTGGCTGCAAACGGTGGGTACACTCGTTACTGACCGGACCAGTCTTGTGTGACTTTTCAAATGAGGGGTGCGTACTGCTGATGTTACAATTGCTTGATTTACTCAAAACTTAAATGAAATTGTTACTGAAATAAATTAGCAAAGTACTGACTCCAAGTATTGTTACATTATTTGTGTGGTGTTGATGCGTCTGCGATTAAAAGTGGCCCTTAAGTTTTGACCATTAGTATAGTTTGCCCCGGCTTGCAAATCAAAAACAACTATTTTCTTCAATGACCGGAACAAACCCCACCACCTTCCCCCACCCTCAACCTCTCGCACCGCCCTCCATCCTCCCCTCTGTTCGCAGAAAGCAAAGTTCTTCGGGCACATAACGGCCCCAGTGGCGGGCCCGCGCAAGGCTGTGCACGGACCAAATACGGCGGTCGTGGGCCCTAAGACTTTTTGCGTCTGGAGTTACCTGCACCACACGACTCGTTAGGTTCAGTCATTTCTTGCGGTAGTTTTTTTGTTTTTCTCGTAAAGCGTGACACTCCAGAACTTACAAAATTAATGTTAACTCCAGCAAAAGGCACTCGGGTCGTCGCTGGCTGCAGTTGGCCCGCGCACAACAGAGAGGTTACGTCATTTTTAGCCTACGCCTAACGACTCCCAACAACAAACGAGAGCTAAGTCACGGCGTTTTACCATAAGCATAGACGGTCCGTGGGGCGGTCCGTGAGGCGGTCCGTGGGGCGGTCCGTGGCGCAGTGGTTAAGGTGCCTGCCACCAATGCCGCTAAAGGTGCGAAAAGAAAAAATCCGACCACATCACTCCCCTGCTCAAGCTCCTTCACTGGCTCCCCATCCCCCAACGCATCCAATACAAGATTCTGTCTCTCTGCTACAAATCCCTGAACAACTACGCTCCTACCTATCTCTCCAACTTACTTCACCCCTACACTCCTTCCCGCTCCGCCTCCGACCCGGCTCTCCGCCTCCTCATCCCCCGCACCAATCTCGGCACTTTCGGCCCCCGCTCCTTCTCAGTATACGGTCCATCCACCTGGAACACTCTCCCACTCTCTCTCCGTCAGAAACACTCTCTCTCTCCTCCTTCCAGTCCGCCCTCAAAACTCGCCTCTTTCAACAGTTCTAGCACTATATCGCCACACTCCCCACCCCAAGCTGACCGTCGTAATGTATTTTCACTATTTGTGGTACGTGAGTCATTGTCTAAAGCGTGCGCATGCGTGTGCGAGTTGTGAGTTTTCGCGCTTAGAGTTATAATTATTATAAGATAAGCGCATTATAAATACCGTAATTATTATTTTTTATTTTCTCGGCGCTTTGAGCCGACTCGCAGAATTGGGTACTGGAAGCGCCTCTATAATAACCGGCATTATTATTATTATTAGACAACACTGCAACATCTCCAAGAGGCATAGATCCCCACGCGCCTTTCGGGCTCATGAGGATCTATGCCTCTTCCATATGTTTAGCTTGTAGTACGAACTGGTTATTCGCCGTGATTTCGCTCTCGGTGATTGGTGGAAAATAGGTTCATTCATTGGACGATATCGACCGAGGCATTATGGCTGATTGGTTGGAATTAGTTCTAATTAATTATTTATTCCTGTGATTTGATTGTGAATTTGTCCTAGGATTAAATAGTTATTCCTGTGACTAGTTACAACCCATCAGACAGCAGGAATTGTCCCCACCTGACGCTTTTTCTTTTGCGCAGTCAGACTGGTGGAAAATACGTTCATTTATTGGACGACAGATCTGGCCGAGGCGTTATGTCTGAATTAAAATTAGTGCTAATTATTTATTTATTCATAGGATTAAATCTAATCTGTCCTAGGATTAAATCTAATTTGTCCTAGGATCAATTATTTAGTCCTAGCATTAAATATTTGGTCCCAGGATGAATGAATCAGTTATGAGTCCGATACATAGTAGTCCTAGCTGCGTTGTTCTCAGCTATTTTTCAGTCACACTCGAAAATCTCGCTGCAAAGTAAAGGGGCAGTTGGTCGGCAGTTACTGGCTTGGAAAAGTTTCCTGCATTGGCGGATAGACTGGCGGCGACGTCAAGAATATCAGGCACTGTCCTCGAGCACCCTGGCTCAATCGATTCGGTTTGCCACTGCGGCTAGCACCTTTTACCCATTCACTGCCAGAGACACAACGAGCGGCAACTGACATCCAAACGCAAGCGGCATAGATGCTCATGAGCCCCCGCATCTGCGGGGGCTCATGAGCATCTATGCCTCTTGAATGTGACGGTCAGGCGGTCGTGGTTATGGTTTTCGAGGCTGCATCACTTCTAGTTCCAGCGGCTGGCAGGGGAAAGGTTGACTCATTCGAGACATGTCGCATAAAGCCGCGCGCCCGGATGCAGCACGTCTCCAATGCGTGCCAGTGAAGCCTTCATGTGCTTGAAAGGTACCGAACTAAAAGTTTGGAGAAGTGAAAAAGTGCATGTAGGCCTATTGTCCCGGCCACAGGCAATGTGCCAGGTGCAGAGGCAACGACTTATGGTGCTTTCAATCACGCTTGAAAGTTAAAGTATCATTACGCGTAAAATTTGTAGACACATTTAAGCACTATTTGTGTTCAGTTATACCTTGTCGACACACGTAATGAACGTTAACAGCAGATTGGACACCCAGCACAAGCACACGCGTAATCGCACTTATTTACTCCTCTCTGCCGTTAGCGTGTCGATCTATTTTGAGCTGTTACTCGTACTGATAGCGTTGGTATTTATAGAACGGAGTGGAGTCATTGTCACGTTATTTGATATAAAGACGACGTGTGCTTTTTGGAATCTCAGTCCTGTGTTTAAATGAACCATGACTAGACCTGTCTACAGCATTTCATAACCATCTGTCACAGAAGTGTATCTTTGAACAGTTAAGGCGTTTTGGGGCCTTTAAGTGCGTTACTTGGCAGCCGTAAATTAACTCTCTGCTTCAGCGTCGGTAACGGGTTTAGTCGCGATGATTCCTACAGGAATCATCGCGACTCAGTAAAACCGCCACCCGACACGCAGAGGGTTACATTTCCTACGAGGGGGAAAAAAAAAGAAAGAAGCAAAGCACTGTTCAAATGATTTATTTGGAATTCACCACCGTTATCCTAGTGGTTAGGTTGCTTCACAAATGAATTTGAATGTACCGTAACAAATCGCACAAAAACACTTAACCTTGTGAGGCGTTTGATTATTCGAGATTATATCAAATGGCTGGCACAGTTTTGTGATAATGTACCAATTGTTACAAAGCTCGTGGTCACTCCCTGGAGTCTCAGTGGTGTTGCATTCAGGTAGTACGAAAATCCTTACCAGTATTTTAACGGTATTTTTTTTCATCACACCGGTATATTTTATAACCAGTATTAAACTATTGTAAAACAAATGAATCAATGTTAATAGTCTGCAACAAAAGATTGATGAGATTTCACTTTGGTGTATATATATATATATATATATATATATATATATATATATATATATATATATATATATATATATATATATATATATATATATATATATATACTTTTTTTTAAAAATGCTAATTAGTCTTTTTTAAACTAAATGTATGTTGTTAAAGTAGGCCTACCATTGCACGTAATTTGAAGACACATTTCAGCACCATTTGTGTTTATTATTCCTTGTCGACACACCTAATAAACTTTAACAACAGTTGGGACACACAGCAAAAGCACTAATAATCGCACTTATTGTCACGGCGGATAACTTTGCACCATAGGCATAGGCAACACTCCAAACATCTCCAAGAGTCATAGATCCTCATGAGCCCGGAGGGCTCATGAGGATCTATGTCTCTTGGAGATGTTTGGAGTGTTGTCTATGAGTATGGTAGAAGCTGGTTATCCGCCTTGACTTCACTCTCCTTGCTGGGAGTCGTTGCCGGGAACCCGAGAACGTAACCCTCACTTCTGTTTCGCACCGGCTGTCACCGGCCGTGCAATCGTGACAAACCCATGGCAACTGACCCCACAAGCTTTTGTGACGGACAAATTATCACCAAAGTTTGTGTAGATTCTTTTGAGAGTCGGAATAGCTTTGTGACACGAAAGATTTAAAAACACTTGACGTGGAGTTCCGCCTAGGCCCCCACGAGCTTTGTAACAGTTGTCACATTGGCACAAAGCTCGTTATAACAGGGTGCTTGCTTCATTGGCTCAAACTCGATGACTTCTGCGTCATGTGCTGAGGTGTTATTACAGACCTTGGATCACGCCACACGGTATTTCAATCTAATTTTTTTGTTCACCATCATATTGATATTTCAGTGAAGTTACGCCACTGATTTGTTTAACACCATTGACTTCGTGCCGCTACTGACGATACCGTTCGCCAGAAAAGACTTGTAGTTACGTGCCTTGTCAGTCGTCAGTAGCAGTCAAGTAGTTAACACCCCACCCGGGTCTGCCCTGGGGGACTTGGGTGGGGTTAACTACTTTTTAGTTCCAAGGGTCACCCTGGTCAGCACCACAGGGTGGGTTTTCTCCTCTATTCTGGGGCATCTGTTTCTGTCTACCCTTGGTCCATTCACCTGTATTTTCCTTTTTTAAACTCTCCTACTGTCTGCGCTGCCTGTAGCTCTTGGTATTGGATGTGTGTTGCTAAATGGTCTTAGCTTTATTTAGGCCCCATGGCGTAGGTTTATTTAACGTATTCGACCGGCTGGCGACATACATTCAATACTGTTTTTTTTTTTTTTTTTTTTTTTTTTTTTTTTTTCCACAAGCAGTGCAGGCACGTCCTGAGAAAGCCTTGTTGCTGTCGGGACGTTAAGCAATGTACAATCAATCAATCAAGTAGTTAACCCTTTCAGGGCCAGCTGACGCAGACTGTGTTGTTCCTGAACCGGCTCTTCGTTAATTCAACACCAGAAAACCCTAGACGTCCCAGGGACATAGATTCAAAGTGGTGCCAGCAAGAGGCATAGATCCTCATGAGCACCCACGACTGAGGGGGGCTCATGAAAAGCTATGCCACATGCAGTTGGGTGGTGTTCAAATTTTCTCGGCACAGAACGGGTTAATGTACTGCCGAGTGCACGTAGGGGAAAAACAGAACAATGCAAGTTATATAAACTTGCGGCCAACCGACGGCCTCTATGCTCTTGCATTGCGCTTTGCGCATCCCGGACAAAGACACTGTGCAGTTAGACCTCAATGAACAAAGTGCATCCTTACAATTAGGGAGGCAGGATGCCAGTTGTCAGCTGTGGTAGATAACACTTGCCCCCTCTTGCCGTCTCTCTCTAGAGCAAATGTAAACTGATACTTCAGGCGTGGTCCCCATCTTCGCGGTGCAGCACAATTCAAAACCCCTTCCGTCTGTAAGAGGCTTACATCCTCATCAGCCCCCAAGGCTGCATTAAATTTGAGTCTCTTGTTGGGCCATTGATGTTGATTATGATCCTACGTATGAGGATGCCGCTGCGGACTGGTTCTAAGACTATGTAGTCCGGGTTTTTTTTTAACGTGACTTCATGAAAACACGTGTGTTCACGAATTCTTGTGTGTTCATGAATTCACATAGAGTATGCCGAACAGTTTCTTTGTGCATAATTATGCGCGTGGGAATTAATTAAGTTTTTCCTTCATTTCGACGAGCTTTGGATTGTTTGACACACGGCAAGGCCGAAAAAATGTAGGTAAGAGCCGGTTCAGGTGGGTGGTCCGATTTTTATAAACATCATATTTATTTGTGTTAATAAGAATTGTTATTTTATTCAAAGTATGATTATCATGTTACTGTGTATGCATTTGTAGATAAATTTTAATGTTGCAAAAGATTTAGCTGGAACAAAAGATCCCGGCCAAGTCAGTTTCAACATTTGGACATTAATATTTAAAACAGGCCGGCCAGTGTTTACTGAGTTTAGTGCCGCGGGAGTCAGTTTCATCGCCGCCGATTTTTAGTGTGTATGATTTTTATAATTAGATGACCGGCATTCGATGTGGACACCTGAAGTTACCAACCCTGGGTTCTTGTTTTTGTTTTTAAATCTGCAATCATGAGGACCTAACCGCATTCCCTCTGTGTTATTACATCTTATCATTAAAGCCTTAACTTCTTTCATCCAGTCAAGAACACTGTTGCAGGTTTCCTGACATGTTATCAAATGCCATTGAATGTGTGTCTAGGTTCATCTCCGTTCACGAGCATGGCTTCACCATACAACCTTAAAAGTCTTGGAAAGCTACCTTTTATAGAGGAGGACAGTCAAGTGTGGGTGGGTTTTGACCAGTTTATATTACTCTTAAAAAGAGTTATTGCGCTTCAGACACTGTCACGTTAAGGAGGGATAATAATTATCCTGCAGTCCCTAAAGGCCCAGAGTGCATTGCTTAACAAGGATGGAACATTATATCTTCAGTTTAGTGAGCTTTTAGCATACGTCTTCATAAACAAAAACGCTTTGCGCATCTGTGCTCAGCTCGCAAAGGAGGTGGAATCTTGTCTACTAAATCAGTTGTTCACCGCCGTCTGCGAACACGTGTGCTGCCGGAAGGACATTTGGAAAAAAAAAACCCATCTGACTCTATTAATTCAATATCTGAACTTTATCAAAATGTTGCCAGGGCTAATATTCATATTAGAGAGATTGATACATTCTTTTTTAAATATTCATCAACCGCTGAGACTCATCTGAAACCTCTGTACAGCCAGTACAGAACAGATCATAACAAACATCCTGGGAGAAAATCAAACTGTTCGAGTGGCATTTTCAGCTTGAATTTCCAGATTGTTGAGAGTTTGCATATGAAAGGCTTTTGGACAAGAAGATTTTTTTCTTGAGTAAGTGTGTAACTTTGTGCGAGAAACTGAAAGATCAATCAGCTGTGCGCTGAAACAGTTTCAGCAGAGAAAAACGGGCAAGCATTTGGAAACCTACGGGAAGGCATCGAGCTTTATGCAAGATGTATTCATTATCCTGACATTATTCAAAGGGACATTTTGAAAAACTTGCCCGATACACTAGGCAGATAAACCACAGCTATATTGCGGCGATTGTGCCATTACTCACTGTGGTAATGAAAAGGGAGTTCATGTTTTCATTGAATTTTCCAGAGAAGTAGTCAGTACAGACCCAACCTTCTTGAATGATGTTCTGCTGCTCGTCAGAACAGAAGTTCAGCAGCGCCATTTGGACTTTTGCCATGAAATACACGTGTTCGAAAGTGGTACATCTAAAAGCGTATGCGGACGATAACACTCTGCGATTACAAGATGACATTTCTCAGTCTCGGGAAGCTTCGATCTAAAACCCTGCATGTGCACAGAGAGAGAGAGAGAAGTTCTTAGGTTGGATGATCATCATCCAGCTGAAGAAAGTCTTTCGCAGTCTGCATATCGCCAAAATCATAATGGCTCTGGAGTCAGCACTGGTGACGAGTTGCCATGTGCAGCATGCAGTCATGCAGCCAGTGCAAATGACCCGCTGCATTGGAAAGAGCTAGACGTGGTCACAGAGTGGTTTCACAATGTTCCTCTGGAAGTCCAGCTTTTCTTTGAATCATTTTTAAACAAGAGGTACATTTCGAAAGCCGTCAATGCAGATTCTTACATTATGAAGTGATTGAAACGTTTGTACCAAACATTTCACACACTGCTCGGAACACATGATATACACTATGCAGGCCGGCGTACTGCAGGGACTCTGTACTGACTACCTTTCGTACAGCTACCACAGTGTTAGGACAGTCTTCGCGATCACTGGACTGACAAGCCGGGTTGACAGTAAGATTGTGTGAAGCCGAGCGTCGCCTTAAAAATGAAGCATCATTCAACAACTGCTACCTCAACGCCTTCAAAAGACGCTTCAGATTGGAGTACTGTTCAGTGGGTGGACGTGTGCAGCGGTCAGTTAGTCTTCGAGATTGTTTTCTCGTTGTCTGTCTGGACAACCTGGTGCGGCTAACCTTTCATTCTGACACAGGCAGAGGAGAGTCCAGATCATCCCAGTTATGCACTTTGCTCGTTTCAGTGAAAGGTGTCCCAAAGGATATAGACATTGTGGAAACATGGCACGACCGTGAATGCGACGGGCATTGTACCAACTGTTCTTGTGTGCAGCCAGTCACTTTGTCCTATGGGGGCCACTTGTCCTAAACATTTTCAATAGTTGCTCTGAGATCCACTTTTTGTTTCTTCTGAGCCTCTGTCGAGAAATGGAGTATCCTTTGCAGAGAATGTTCGGAGGCCAGGGGCATCGCACACTATCCTTTGGAACTACTCAGAAATAAAGACGGGAAGTTACAAGTATTGTTTAAAATAATGTCGATCTTTCCCTTTGTGTAAACAAAGAGGCAAGGCTTGCAGGTCCCGCTTAACACTTGACAAAAATGACCTGTAATCCGAATTTACAAATTCTATCCTTTGGCACTACTCAGAAATAAAGATGGGAAGTTACAAATATTGTTCAAAATAATGTCGATCTTTTCCTTTATGTAAAAAAAGAGCAAGGCTTGCAAATTGACCTGTAATCTGAATTTACAATTAATGTTCTCTTTCATTTTTGAACTGCCCAACCCACTTGTAGACAAAGCTAGATGATACAAAAGTAGCCTATCAAACAACTTTCAAAATGGTTTTGATTTTGACAGGAATATCAGAGGGAAACCAACAGAATGAAAATATGGCAACTATCGTCACTTTATGGGCAAAAAATATACCTGAAACTGATCCAGATGGTGATGCGTTTATCACAGTCCTCACAAAGAGCAGCAAAACTATATAGATCATTCGAACAGTACTCAAAGGCAGGAGAATTCTGGATAAAGTTCGATCCATTGTAATGAAAGCTCAATGAGCTGGCTCAAAAAGCGTAGAGTTGGACGTTGTACACGATTCCCGACAGTTTGCACGATATCATCGAGCAGCATGTGTGCCCACTGCATGGTATAATTGAAATTCTTTTTCCCCACATTGATTTTGTTGACTTAATAAATCACGGGCTGAGTATCTGAAAGCGTGCCCCATGCATAGCGTTGTCTTGTTCCAATTTGTGACGCACTAAAGCGTTTCATAGTCAGGCCGCAAATTACATGTAAGGTACAAAAAATTCTTAACGCTTCATTTTGGACATGACTGAAACGTCAGTCGACTTGTTAGTTTAGTTCTTATTTCCTTTCCCTGTGCGACTTCATAAAGCACTTGAGAACAGAACACGATGAATATTTCTATCTATCTATCCCGTAGTCTTGCCGACAGTTGGGGCACCACTGATGACTTGGCAACCAGCTCCCTCCATTCCCTGCAGCCTTGTCTGACTCCAACTGTTGTCCTAAACCAATTTCCTATTTTGCCGTTGAAGCAGAACTGCGCTAGTGGCCTTGTTGTATAGGTTTTCTATTACTTTGATCAGGTTGGCATTGATGTTGTACAGCTTCATGGTGGACCAAAGGGCTGCATTCCACACCCTGTCAAACGCCTTCTTAAAATCCACAAAGACATGATAAAGGTCTTGCTGGTGCTGAAGGTACCTCTCACATATAACTCTCAGGTTGAAGATCTGCTCAGTTGTGCTGCGCCCTGGTCTGAAGCCTGCCTGTTCCTCAGCTATGATTTCCTATGCCTGTGGCTTCAGCCTTTTCAGAAGGATCTTTAACATGAATTTGCTTGGGTGGCATATAAGACCGTCGTGTGATAATTCTGGCATTGTTTTTAAGTTTCCTTTTTTTCGGGAGTTATTATAAGTGATTGGGTCCATGGTGTGGGCCATTCCCCTGACTGCCAGATCTTATTGCAGATAGTTAGTAAGGCGCTTATCATGTCTTCTCCTTCTTCTTGGACTAGTTCTGCAGGGATGTTGTCTGCTGCTGCTGCCTTCCTTTTTTTCAGCGACTTCACGGCAGCCTCTACTTCTTCTTGGAGGATGGGATAGTTGTCACTGTTGGTCACTGGTGGGGTTTGGACAAGTATTCCTGGGTCCCCTGTAGTTCGGTGGTTGTACAAATGTGAGCAGTACTCTGTCCATCTCTTCAGAATGTCTTGGTCTTCCGTAAGACATTTCCTTTCGCTATCTTAAATGATAGAAGAGCGTCCCTGTTTTGCACTGGTCAGGTCTTTCACTAGCTGGTATGCTTTTTTGGTATTATTTTTGTTCAGTTTTTCTTCTATATGTTTACACTGGTCTTCAATCCACCTCTTCTTTGCCTTTTTCATGTTTTTCTTAATATCCTGGTTAATTTCCCTGTATTGTTTAGCTTCTTCTACCTCTGACTTCTTTTTCTTTAATTCTCGACGCTTGTCACACAGATCAAGGATGTCAGCTGTAAGCCAAGGATCTCACTAGTTGTTTGTGTTACAGCAGTGTTAAATGTGTTGATCAGTGTGTCCACATCCGTGTCTTCTGCACCTAGAAGTAGCAGTGGTGCGAATTTTCCTCCTATCTTTGCCTGGAAGGCTTCTGCTACCTCTGGGTCTTTTAGCTTCTCGAGGTCGAACTTGATTCTGGTGGGACCCTGCTTGTTGACTTTCTTCAGACGGAGTCGGAAGGTCATCATCACTAAGTAATGGTCGCTTCTAATGTCTGCTCCTTGAAAGCTTCTTGTCTTGGCAATGTTCACACTGGTTTGGAAGCGAATCTTCACCATGATGTAGTCAATTTGGTTATGGTGCTGCTTTGTGTGGGCCAAACGTGTTCATCAGCTTCAGATCATTTGCGCTGGCAAATTCCAGGAGCCTTAAGCCTCTGTGTTTGGTCTCTGCATTGCAGTAGCATCCTCTCCTATTTTGGCATTCCAGTCTCTCTGCGCCACAAGAATGTCTGTCTTGGGGGTCTGGTCCAGGACTTCCTGCAGGTGACTAGATGCCAGGCAAGCACCGCGGAAACATTAACAGTGCGAGTTAGCGGGCCGATGTGTTGACAGGTTTCACATCTGAGCCGACTTCTAGACCACGCCCACAAACGGCACGTGCGGCGATTGAGGTAGAACTGTGTGCAGATGTCCCGTATTCCGGAATTACGGTACGTGTAAAAGTGTGTGTACTGTAGTTGTCAGTATGTGCTTGATAAACAACAACTTGGGATTATTTAAAGAGATCTGCTCATTGGCGGGCTTGGATTGCTAAAATCTGCCGATATAACTGTCGAGATTTCACGAGTTATCTAATATTGTATACCTTTTTTTTTCACAATCCGCCACGGCCTTTTTATTCTGTCAGTAAGTACACGTAACAGCTGCCCCTTGTGTGCAGAAAAGCCTTTAATTCGCTTATGAGGAGGATCAAGCACAGAACCGTTCACTACTTGACTCATGCAAGGCTCCCCGCATCAATTACCTGCGGACGTGTCTTATCATAGCGTTGCCAGCGGCACTATCCCGCGCAGCTGTTGATGCCGGGCGTCTTGAATGAGTTAAAGAAAGAAAGGAACCCATACTCTCGGTGAAAAAAAAAACCAGCACAAAAATAGACAGTTAATTAGCTGGCAGCTGACACTTCCCACTGCCTTTCTAAGCACCTTCAAAAGCTCCCGTCTGGCCGTAGGTTCAAGGCTCCTCTTGTTAAAACCAAACGCTACAAGGGCAGCTTTGTACCCTCGGTCATCCGTCTCCTAAATGAAGAGTGTGTTAACTAGCGTATCTCTCTCTCCTTGTTGACGCCGTCGAGGAACTTGCACCTCAGATGTTGCAGTGGCATCTTGCAAGTGACAGACTCACTCCTATACCACTAACAATGTACACTGTGGTCATGTTTTTTTTTTTTCTTTTTTTTTTTTCCTCACCATTGTTATAATGTGGCTAAAACCGTACGCGCGCATGTGATCCCAACGAAAGAAAATTTGTCGGCTAGACTGACACAATAAAGTATTTGAATTGAATTGAATTGAATTAATTAGCTGCCGGCTTTGTGCCGCTTGTTCCTTCGCAGTGTGTTTACTTCGGCTTTCCGGATTTAACAGCATTTTAACCGCTCCAGGCAGTTTCAAGTTGGGGCCCTCTTAATTTATAGGAAAGTTAAGTTGAGGGATGAAGTTCCGGTCGTGAGACACTGAAAGTTCAGCGAACGCACGTCAGCGCCGGCCTGCGCTGATACGCTCGCGCCGTTGCTAAAATCCAGTGATCGTGGAATTATTACCGAAACACCGTCAAACACTGACACTGCACGGCGTGCTACGCGACCTCATTCGTCTTGGCTATGCTGACTGATTTCACAGAGAGAAAAAGCGGTTTCTGTGCCTTGACTCCTCTAGCACCGCTGTCTCTTTGAGAGTCTTCTAGGCGGGGAATATCCAGTTGTATCTAGGAACTCGGCTGCACAGATGCAGTCAGTGGTAATTTTCGCAGCACTGTTCCCTCCCGAGTTCACCGATACAGCTGGGTTGCGGCGGGGCACCTATGTGCAATTTTTACATGAGGTAAGAGTTTAATACGTCATAGTTGTATCAGTCATGGTTGCAGATTATATCATAGTCTTACGTCAAATGCCTCCCAGTAAGCAAAGGTCCTCGTGCACACGACGGCCGCAGTGGTCCCGCGCACGGATGTGCGCGGGAGCACTGCGGCCGTCGTGGGCCTCAAAACTGAGACGTTTTGCCGACTGGGACTTTCAGGCATCTTCAGGTATTACAATAACGTTGGCAATAGCGTTGCTACAATTCTCTCTCTCCCTCGCGCGCGCGATGGTGCGCGGGCGAGTGTTAAAAAGAAAAACAAGACAAAACCTTGCTTCATCTGCAGACGATTTCACGTCCAAAGCTGAAATGTTGTTGTTTTTTTCCCAGCTGAACACCGTGTGGCAAAGTGAAAGTCTTCAATTGTTCCGTAGGCTCTGTATTGACGTTTACACTAGCAATTGGCATGTCAATTGATACGACTTACTAGATCTCGTGCTGAAGTCGGACACAGGTTAAGCAGTGACGTAGGAACCACTGACCCTTACCCCCGTCCCCAATAAAAAATATAGGGGTGGGGTTGTCGGCCCTCCTCCATTTGCCCCCGTTATATTTTTATTGAAAGAATAGGTGATACAGATCGGCACTACCCACCCCACTCCCATATCAGGCGCGGTTGGGCCCCACGCGACCCCAATGAACAATATCTTTCTATGCGGCTACTTTTTGGATTGCGACATTAGTCAACAATGTAACATTTAGCCTCTCTCTCTCGCTCTCTCTCTCTCTCTCTCTCTCTCTCTCTCTCTCTCTCTCTCTCTCTCTCTCTCTCTCTCTCTCACACACACACACACACACACACACACACACACACACACACACACACACACACAAACACACACACACACACCACACAAAAACGCACTGACGCCACTGGCGCCACAAATGCGCAAAAGGTAATCAGTCGAGCAGACGTCGGCCGCTGTTGCCCCGCGTACGGCCGTGCGCGGGCCAACGGCGGCCTACGTCGGCCTGATGGCCTTTGCGCACTGGGTCGCTTCGTGGCGGGTGCCCAGGACTGATTATGCCCACACATACAAGTTCTGCAGTTGGAGTGGTGGTACATGCTGGAAGTTCACTGGCATCCGACGACAACGTATATAAGCAGCCAGGAGTCTGACACGGATTCTTTGCATCTTTAGGTCGGCACACTTTGGCTCAGACGCAGGTATGTTGCGCTTCCGCGGCACTCCGCATCACACAAACTCGGCAAGTAGGTTTTCACTGAACATAAAAATAAGTGTTTTTGTTGGCGAGGACTGACTCATTTCACAGATGCTCACAAAGGCGCCCGCGATGATACGATATTACGGATTTTCAAGTGAACTCTCGCGTATTTTACTTAACCCTCTTAGCCCCGGATTCCTACAGCAGGTGAGATGGCTTGACCATGATAATTCAAAGGTAGTGCCAGATTAGCTTGGCGCCTTTCAGGCGCCAAGCAAATCTGGCACTACCCTTGATCATTATCATGGTCAAGCCATCTCCTGCAACTGGTACATAGTCGCCGTTAGGCAACACATCCAAATTTTGAGAAATGGGACCTTGGGGCTAAAAGAGTTAACTAATGATTTTGGTTTCGTAAAAAAATCAACAAAAAAACACCCCAAAAAACCTTGACATCCGTAAATGTGCCTCAGTTGATATTCGGCCCAGCTCAGGAAAGATCCGTTTGCCGTTAATCAATGGAGTTGATCAAGTTTTTCAGGCATTAATAACAAACATTTATGAATAGAGTTCATGAATAGCGGTAATGAATAGAGTAATACCGGCATACCGGGTTTTAAAAAAAAAAATGGTATTGCACTGTACCGGTACGGGTGCAATGTACCCGTATTCTGGGCTATTATTAACAAAAATTCGAACCAAAACAAAAATAAAAAAGCATAAAGTAACAGATCGAAAGTCGGAGGTAACTAGTGTGCGCTGGTTTCTAAAGTGTGCTTTTGTTTAGCTTTCACGTTTTGCACATCGTCTGATACGTACATATCGTGATGTGCTGAAGTGTGCTTTTGTTTAGCTTAGACAACATCACGTTTTGCACATCGTCTGATACGTACATATCGTGATGTGCTGAAGTGTGCTTTTGTTTAGCTTAGACATCACGTTTTGCACATCGTCTGATACGTACATATCGTGATGTGCTGAAGTGTGCTTTTGTTTAGCTTAGACAACATCACGTTTTGCACATCGTCTGATACGTACATATCGTGATGTGCTGAAGTGTGCTTTTGTTTAGCTTAGACAACATCACGTTTTGCACATCGTCTGATACGTACATATCGTGATGTGCTGAAGTGTGCTTTTGTTTAGCTTAGACAACATCACGTTTTGCACATCGTCTGATACGTACATCTCGTGATGTGCTGAAGTGTGCTTTTGTTTAGCTTAGTCAACATCACGTTTTGCACATCGTCTGATACGTACATATCGTGATGTGCTGAAGTGTGCTTTTGTTTAGCTTAGACAACATCACGTTTTGCACATCGTCTGATACGTACATATCGCGTTGATTTGCTTAACCCTTTTAGCGCCATGGGCGCATTTCCCGAATTTTGGAAGTGTTACTTAACGACTATGTACCACTAGTTCGGCAGGAGGTGGATTGACCATGATAATTCAAGGGTAGTGCCAGATTAGCTTGGCGCCTTCAGGCGCCAAGCTAATCTGGCACTACCCTTGAATTATCATGGTCAATCAATCTCCTGCTGTAGGGTGTTGGCGCTAAAAGGGTTAAAGGGTTTGTATTCCGCGTAAAACGGAATACAAATCTCAGCCGCACTACTTGTGTTTCTTATGCCTTGTCGACTGACACACCTAATGCGCTTCTATGGCAGTTTGGACACGCAGCAAAAGCACACGCGTAATCGCACTTATTTATTCTGTGCAGCCGTTAGCGTGTCAATCTGTTTTTAGATGTTTCTCGTGCTGATAGCGTTGTATTTATTTAACGGAGTAGTGTAATTGTCAATACTGTCATATGTCTTAGACCGCACATACACATACGTACATATTTTGATTGGATTATAAACAAAAGTAATCCACATGTTTCAGCGGGGACTCTGACGGTCAGTTCAGACAAACGATGTCACCATCAAGCATGACGACAACCACACAGCTTGCGTCATTGGTCACATGTCTCGTGCTGACAGCTTTGACCTTTGCACGTGCTAACGGCGGGACTACTGCCGGCTTCAGCGGGGTTGAAGCACGTGGTTATAGGTTTCCGTTCTTCTGGAACAGATTCCCATCAGAGACTTTACCTCTGTACCTGACGCCTTACGTTGAGGAGGGAAAAATCGAGGAAGGTAACTAACGTCAGTTGCTAGTGTTATATTATCAAAAAATATACTTGAGTAAAAGCAGGGCCGAATCCAGGGTGTGTGTGTATGGGGGGGGGGGGAGGGGGTGCTTTGGTACTACAGCACCACCACCCCCCCCCCCTTGCTTAAAAAAAATCATTCACTGCCAGTCCACAGCATGGTCCGAGAAGGAGGGGGGGGGGGGGGGTGCTTTAATGTTATTGCAGCACCCACTAGAACAGTTTTGGTTGTGGTGTTTTAATACATACTAGACCCTGCAATAGAAAAAAAAAGAAAAGAAAGTTGAGCACCCCCCTTTGAAAACTGATTGATCCGGCCCTGAAAAGAGTGTCACAGCGGCGCTGTACACGTGTTCCAGCTGATTTCGAGACTGTGTAAGGCACGAAAAGTGAACTTGAAACGGAGTGTTGGATGCAATTGCAAGAGGCATAGATCCTCATGAGCCCCCGCAATTGCGGGGGCTCATGAGGATCTACGCCTCTTGCAGCCGTAAAATTAACCCGTAATCCGTTCACTGCCAGCATCTGCCTGAAAGGATGTTGCTGCGGCGGGGCTCATGAGGGATCTATACCTCTTGCGGTTGGATGTTGTTCCGCAGTGCGGCAAGGGTGTCAGCGAACGGCGTACCGACATTACCTTTCAGAAGAAACTTGCAACTTGCAACTGAAGCGAAGATGGCAGACTGCGCTATCTTCACACTGGTTGTTTCCCTCGATTCTCTACCGCAACAGCGGGAGGCAACCAGTGTGTCCATCCTCTTGCAATTACGCTGAGTTGGGGGGGGGGGAGGGGGGGGGGGGGGACTAAAATTGTGATGTATGATTCGCGTTTTTTCCCATCTCGTGATTGGAATTTATTTTTTCATCCTCGTGAGAAGGTTTCGTCTTTAACCGTAACAGCTAAAATAAGATCTTCGTCAGTGATCCGTGAAAACTTCCTGATTATTTCGTGTTGCCAGTCTTTAATTTGTACTCAGAAATCTTTTGATGTTCCCCCCCCCCCTTTTTCTCCCCCCCCCCCCCCCCCCCCTACGCTGGTATTGAATTACATTGTAATGTGTTGTGTGACTTCGCTATGCCGCGACAAGCGTTCACAAGGGTAGTTGTTGCTGTTGTTTGTTATTGTTTGTGTTCCTGCGCTTAACACTCCCTAGATCAAGGCCCAGAAGGGTGGGAAGATTGCGTGTGTGGCTGCTTTTAATGACCTCACCATATCAGCGACAACACTTCGACTTCAGTAGATTTTTCTTATTGCATTTATGGCTGCTTTGAATTACCCCACCGCGTAGGTGGCCACACTCTGACGTCAAGGGACAAAACCCAATGCTCAAATAGCCATCGGGCAAACGTCGGCCGACGTCGGCCTGATGACCTTTTGCGCACTGGGAAGTTGTTACGCGAGGAGCTTACCGTGAATGAAGATGATCTCCACACAGCAGTGCTATAAAACAGCAGTCGTAGCCTGGGTGGTTTGGGCTTAATCCAGCTGTTGACAGCAGCCTGTGCAAGTGGCAGGTTCACAGCAGTAATATCTTTATTCATTCTGTTCCAGCTCAACAAAGAAGTCGGGTACGCGGTCTGGGTCATGATGACGTGGAGAGTTACGCGGGTTACTTCACAGTGGACGAGCGTTACAACAGTAACATGTTCTTCTGGTTCTTCCCGGCACCGGTACGAGAAAATGTCACTTGCAATTATTTATTTATTTATTTACGTTTAACACATTTGAGACGCGTCGCATCCGGATTCGCGGCTTTATGCCGCGAATCCGGTTGCGGCACGTCTCGAAAGAGTTAAAAAAAAATTAAATAATTAAACATGCTTTATTAAAACAATAAACTTCATTTTCCGCTAGTGGCCGCCACGAGCTGTGTACAAAACTTCTAGACACCCATGCCCCTGTCACCACCTGCTCCATACCCAACCGACTACCCTCCCCCTGGCTCACTGACGACATAGCTGAGGCCAAGCGCGAGCGCCGACAAGCGGAACGCCGCTGGGGCTCATCTGACCTCACCGTTCACAGACAGATCTTCCAAACAACTAGATCCAAAGTCTGCAAAATGATATCCGACTCTAAACGCAAACACCTTCAAAACCAAATCCTGGAATCTACTTCTTCCAAAACCCTCTACGCCACCATGAACACACTCCTAGGCACTTCTAAAGACTCTCCTCTCCCCAACACACACAGCAAAGAAGAACTCCCTTCCGCTTTTTCTACCTATTTTTCGGACAAAATCCAAACTCTGCGCAACACACTCGACACTCTGCCTTCTCCGCCTTGCCCTCCCGACCCCACCTTTTCCGGCACTCCCCTCTCGTCCTTCCGCCCCGTCTCTCAGGATGAAGTCGGCCTCAAGACCATAAAGTCCATGCCCTTCAAAACCTGCGAACTAGACCCCCTCCCAGCTTCTCTCTACCGTGACGGCCTTCCAAAACTTCTGCCCTTCATTACCGACATCAACAACGCATCTCTAGAAAACGGCTCCGTCCCCGATATCTTCAAGTCCGCCATCGTCCGTCCTCTCCTCAAAAAACACAACCTCGACCCAAACGAACTCAAGAACTATCGCCCAGTCTCCAATCTCTCTTTCCTGTCCAAGCTTCTTGAGAAGGTTGTTCTCAACCAGCTCAACCTCCACCTCACCGACAACAACCTCCTCAGTCCATTCCAGTCTGCCTATCGCAAACATCACAGCACTGAAACAGCCCTTCTACATATCTTAAACGATCTGCTTCTCTCCACCGACTCGGGCAACATCTCTCTTCTTACACTACTCGATCTCTCTGCCGCCTTTGACACTATTGACCACTCTATCCTCCTCCACCGACTCCACCACTCCTTCGGCATCACTGACTCTTCTCACTCCTGGTTTCTCTCCTACCTCTCCGACAGACAGCAGTCCGTCACCATCAACGGCGTCTCTTCCAACCCAGTCACGCTCTCCTGCGGAGTTCCACAAGGGTCCGTCCTGGGCCCGGTCCTTTTCACACTCTACACCTCTGCCCTGTCCAACATCATCCAGTCTCACCGCATACACCACCACCTCTACGCTGACGACTCACAACTGCTAGACAAAGACAAACTCGACAACACTCAGTCACTACTGACTCGCACGGCTGACTGCTACGAAGACGTGAAAAACTGGATGACAGCAAACAAGCTTAAACTGAACGACGACAAAACGGAAGCCATGCTGGTAGGCACTCGCCAGAAACTCTCCCAGCTCCCTCCCTCTCTCCACCTTCAACTCGATAGCACCCCCATCTCCCTCTCTGACTCGGCCAAGAACCTCGGCGTTATCCTCGATTCCTCTCTGTCCATGACCAGCTTCGTCTCCGCCACGGCCCAGGCATGCTATTTCCACCTCCGCCGCATCAGTCAGATCAGAAAATACCTCACTACCGAAGCTGCCACCAAACTTGCTGTCTCTCTCATCTTATCTCGCATCGACTACTGCAACTCTCTCCTTTCCGGCCTCCCTCACTCCACCACTTTCACTCTCCAACGCGTCCAGAACAATGCTGCCCGCCTCGTCCTCAGAAAGAAAAAATCCAACCACATCACACCCTTGCTCAACTCCTTCACTGGCTCCCCATTCCCCAACGCATCCAATACAAAATTCTGTCTCTTTGCTACAAATCCCTGAACAACTGCGCTCCTGCCTATCTCTCCAACTTACTTCACCCCTACACACCTTCCCGCTCCCTCCGCTCTGCCTCTGACCCTCTCCGCCTCCACATCCCCCGCACCAAACTCGGCACTTTCGACCCCCGCTCCTTCTCCGTCTACGGTTCATCCACATGGAACACTCTCCCACTCTCTCTTCGTCAGAAACTCTCTCCTCCTTCCAGTCCGCCCTCAGAACTCACCTCTTTCAACAGTTTTAGCACTATATCACCACACTCCCCACCGCAAGCTGACGGTCGTAATGTATTTCACTATTTGTGGTACGTGAGTCATTGTCTAAAGCGTGCGCATGTGTGCGCGAGTTGTGAGTGCGCGCTTAGAGTTATAATTATTATAAGATAAGCGCATTACAAATATCGTAATTATTATTATTATTATGTACATGTCTAAAAGCCATCCCAAATTTTGCCGCGGCGCACTACAGCAGGAGACGGACCGACCCTGATAATTCAAGGGTAGTGTCAGATTATCTTGTAGTCTTGCACTGGCCTTGAATTAATATGGTCGATTCGTCTCCTGGAATTGGTACACAGTTGTTAAGTGACACTGAGTTAACACATTCCAGACGTGCCGCATTCAGATACGCGGCTTTCAGCCGCGTATCCGTATGCGGCACGTCTCGAATGAGTTAAAGGACACAGCTACAAAACTGGGTCAGCAAGAGACATAGGTCCTTATGAAAAGAACCAGCAAATCCATCCGGCAAAGAACACGGGTGTATACAAGATTGGACCAACAAGAGACATTATAAGTTATTGGTCGGAGGGGTTCGCTACACGGACCTTTGTAGGCCTGAGGGAGGTCAAAGGAATCATTGTACCCTGAAGGCCGAAGGCTTGAGGAGTACAATGATTCCTCTGACTTCCCGAAGGCCTACAAGGGTCCGTGCAGCGAACCCCTCCGACCAATAACGTGTTTGTTTTCATTCCTCCACTATTTTCGTAAAAGAAATCAAAAAGACATCTTCCTACCTGGATCACGCCAGACACGACTGACGTCAAAGGAATATACATTTATACATAATAGATTGATGACGTAATTTAAAATATTTCATGAAGTTGCCGTCTCCAGTACTGAGTGCTTGTTGTTTCGAACAACACTATGCGACTTTTTACTTTAGAACGTTTCGGTGATATTTTATAGAACAAAACTCGCATCCAAGATGCGTCATAGCGGGCTACAAAAATTCCGCCATTTTTTACTACACGGGTTTTTATATTACGGTCACATGGTACGGTTTGCGCTAAAGTGACTGGTCATGTGACGTAGGAAGGAAAACAAAGAACCTTAAGTTCCCCCGCACCTGCGGGGGCTCGTCATAGGGTTCTGTGTCTCTTTTTACGGCAGTGAAATGGTTAACTCATTGTGTCCCAGGTACAAAATCCCCACAGTTTGGTGTTGTCCTCTGAGGACTGCATTACCATTTAGGAGACAGCCGACCATTACAGTTCAAAGATGGTGACAGCAATAGCATGGCGCCTCTACTGAGACGCCAAGCTATTCTGGCACCACCCTTGAACTATCATGGTCGAGCCATATCTTGCTGTAGTGTGTCGGGACTGAATGAGTTAAACCATATATTTACCGTTTTTTGTTTCCCTTTTTGCTGCAGCATTCTCCGACTGCGCCAGTGCTGCTTTGGTTGAACGGCGGCCCGGGCAGAAGCTCCATGGTGGGCGCTATGTTGGAAAACGGTCCACTGGAGTTGTTTCTGAACACCACCAGTCCACCGGACTGGGCTGGAGCTCAAGGTAAAGAGCAAAAATCAGTTCAAAGTAAGTAAGGAAAGCCGTAGATGGGTGCGACTATTTAACTTTTCTCTTTTGATTCTGCCCCTTTCTCCGTTGAAAATATGTTTTCGTCACAGTGAAGTATTTCAATTAATATTTCGGGTAAATACCCTTTGTCAAAACAGACAAACAAACAGAGAGATCAGTGCTACTTATCTTCATTCGCAGAAGGAATGTGGCAACTGAAGGAGATGACGTAAAATAAAATAAAAGGAAGAACACAAGTGGGTAAAAAGTAAAACAAGATGGGATGAACCATAACCCACAAAGTCCCTTCTATATGAGAGCTGTCCTCGTTTTGTCTTTGACCTGATTCTGATGTTGAATTATCTCCTGTTGAAAAAGTCTCGCAGATCTGCCAATGTGTGGGTGAGTTCTATTAAGTGGCCCACCATCCCCCGAAAAGACGTCGCCCGTCCCCTCCTGCCATGCACGATTGCTGGTGCCGGGCCGGACCCACATTATCTATTGATATTTTGTGGAGTGCACGTTTGTTTCTGTTTTTGCTGTGCAGTTAGACGTCGCGCCATCTCATGGACCAAACACTTTTCCATGATCTACATAGATAACCCGGTTAGTAGGATTTTTTAAAAATTTGGCACAACAATGAGGTGAGGGTGGGTGTTAAAGGGACTTGCTCCAATTTGGCGCAACAATGAGGTGAGGGTGGGTGTTAAAGGGAATTGCTCCAATTTGGCACAACAATGAGGTGAGGGTGGGTGTTAAAGAGACTTTTGTTCCAATTTGGCACAACAATGAGGTTAGGGTGGGTGTTAAAGAGACTTGCTCTAATTTGGCACAACAATGAGGTGAGGGTGGGTGTTAAAGGGACCTGCTCCAAGCAATAAAGTTTTTTTTTTCCCCTACAGTATCAAATGTTATTAGTTACGGCTAATTTAACTTATGAAGTTTGAATGTTGTAAAATGATAAACTGAAAGGTTTTTCTGCCCTTCTTCTCCTTGGCACTTAGGAGAGTTCCACAGACTAAGGACCTCTGTTACGTTTGCCAACTCAGATGGATTGTGAAAAGCGGGCAGAGGAAAAGTGATCCAACGAAACTGCCCCTTTAGACCTTCCTTTTAACCCATTTCATTCTGATACACTACTGCTTGAAATTAATTTGACTATGATAGTTCAAGGGTGATGCCAGAATAGCTTGGCGCCTGAGGCGCCAAGCTATTCTGGCACCACCCTTGAATTAAAATGGTAGAGCTATCTCCTAATCTGTAATGTGGCCTTCATAGGACAATAAGGAAATGTAAACAAATCAGCCTCAGGATGTAATGGGTTAAGGGGCGCAACCTGCTGTATTTCCTTACCACACAAGGGGTTAAGCCTACTATCTTTGACCTGATTGTGATTTGGGAGCAACTCCTATTTCATGATGTAAGTTGGGTAACCATTTTTGCACAGGTGGGTGTCGGCTACAGCTACACTGCAAACAGCAGCGGTCTCTCCAGAAACATGGAGGACGTCTCCCGCAACCTGTACAGGTAAAGGCGATGATAACTCTGACGACTGGAACAATGGTTTTTTATTTTTTAATTTTTTTTAACCCGCTCACTGCCGAGAACAACTGAACACCACCCAACTGCAAGAGGCACAGATCTTCAAGAGCCTCCGGAGTTGCTGGGGCTCATGAGGATCTAAAGCTTTTGCTGAAACCACTTCTTATGGATCCATGTTTCTTTAACCCATTACATCCTGAAGCTGTTTTTGTAACATTTGCTTTTTTTCCCCCTATGAAGGCTACATTACAGATCAGGAGATAGATCAACTGTTTTAGTTCAAGGGTGGTGCCAGAATCGCTTGGCGCCTGAGGCGCCAAGCTATTCTGGCACCAGCCTTGAACTATCAGTCAAATTTATTTCGAGCAGTGGGTGTATCAGGATGAAAAGGGTTAACGGCTGCGGATCTTTGACGTTGAATCAGTTTTCAATGATCTCAAAAACACAATTTGCGTCCACTGCCAGTGAATGGGTTATACAGTTATATGACTAATAGTAAGCTTCTTTAGTCCGCAGGTTCAGCAGGGGCGGATCTGCCAACATTTGGACCATGTGTAGCTGGACGACACAAAAACACAACTTTTTTGGTCATTTTACAGATTCAAAGAAAAGTTATTAACTCATTCGCGGCCAGCCGCATCCGGATGCGCGGCTTATGCCGCGCCTCCGGATGCGGCTGGCCGCGAATGAGTTAAAACACCTCATGACTGTTGTATCTCGTCGGAATCGTCACTTGACACCTGTAAAATTATTACAGCCAGACAGTTTTGCTATATATAAGCCATTCACTGCCAGATAAATGTGACCACCACCCAACTGCAAGAGCCAAAAAAAAAAAAAAAAAAAAAAAAAAAAAACTCATGAGCCCTCACAGATGAGGTTCTTTTCCTACCAGACAGTTTTGCTATAAGCCATTCACTGCCAGATAAATGTGACCACCACCCAACTACAAGAGCCAAAAAATCCTCATGAGCCCTCACAGATGAGGTTCTTTTCCTACCAGACAGTTTTGCTATAAGCCATTCACTGCCAGATAAATGTGACCACCACCCAACTACAAGAGCCAAAAAATCCTCATGAGCCCTCACAGATGAGGTTCTTTTCCTACCAGACAGTTTTGCTATAAGCCATTCACTGCCAGATAAATGTGACCACCACCCAACTGCAAGAGCCCAAAAAACCTCATGAGCCCTCACAGATGAGGTTCTTTTCCTACCAGACAGTTTTGCTATAAGCCATTTACTGCCAGATAAATGTGACCACCACCCAACCACAAGAGCCAAAAAAAACCTCATGAGCCCTCACAGATGAGGTTCTTTTCCTCTTGCTGGCCCTTTTCATATCCGTGTTGCTTGGAGTGATGTAATGATTACCCTGCTTTCAAAAAAGTAAATTTGCGTCCACTGGCACTGAAAGGGTTCATTGCTTTCTATGGATTACCTATTGACTGTGATTTGTCATTCAGACTGAGGTTGCGTGCTGGCCTACCGTTTCTTCGTTTGTCTGTTGTTTTTAACCCATTCAACCCAGAGGCACTACAGCAGGAGATGGGTCGACCATGATAATTCAAGGGTAGTTCCAGATTAGCTTGGCACCGACAGGAGCCAAGCTAATCTGGCACTACCCTTGAATTATCATGGTCGACCCATCTCCTGCAACAGGTGCATAGTCGTTAGATGACGCCTCCAAAAATTTGGGAAATACGTGCGTCGGGCTGAGTGAGTTAAATCGATCTTCTCCAGGGCTGGCTTTGATTGCTAAATAGTGCAGATGCGACGAGTTCTCAATATTGTCTTGTCTCAGCTAAGACTTTTCTATACTTATTTTCATAATCCAAGTGAGTGTCCATACGTAACAGAGGCCGTTTTCTACTGCCCTTGGCTTAATTTCCATGGACCTCTAAAAAAAAATAATAATAATAATAATAAGAAAAACAGAAAAGTCTTTCCACTTACGTCATTCAAACTTGAAGGCCCGCTATACCGCAGTGCTGTTCAAAGATACACTTCTGTAACAGATGGTTACGAAACGCTACACACAGGTCTAGTTATGGTTCATTTAGACACAGGGCAATCCAGTTGAGCACATTTCCTCTTATATCAAGTAACCTGGCAATGACTTCACTCCGTTCTAGAAATACATCGCTTTCAGTACGAGAAAGGGCTAAAAATAGATTGACACGCTAACAGCTGCGCAGAATAAGTAAGTGCAATTACGCGTGCGCTTTTGCTCCGTGTCCAAACCGCTGTTAAAGTTCAATAGGTTTGTCGACAAAGCATAACAAACACAAATGGTGCTGGAATATGTCTTTAGCTTTATGCGTAATGGTACGTTAAAGGCCCTAAGCGCACCCGGAGCATTCTCAACATGACATAAAACTGTTCAGTTGACGAATATCAACACCTGACATATATAAAACGTATTATTATGCCTCTTAACGAGTGGCCACGGTTGTTATTTCGTTCACAACTGCGTGATTACATCACTCGGTGTCCGTCAGTTTTACCGGTATGCGACGCCGCTCAAGAGCCGAGGTAAAAGCTATTTACAGCTCCAAACTCCGGGTCCTCGAGCAGAACAGACAGCAGCTGTCGATCTGATATAACGGCCTCTGTGGGGCTATATCACAGTCAGTTGTCTTAATTAATCTGTCCGTGAGCGAAACATTCAGTTATGCCCGGAAATCAATGTAACAGGTTTGTACGGTCACCGCGGACGCATAGTTAGTTTAATAGGTTGTGTTAGCCTTTTGCCCAGCATTGTTATAAGACGCTTATAAAGGAGGCATTGCAAACTATTAACCCTTTACAGCCTGGAGCAGGTCGCTTTAACCCTGTGGCTGTCGGTAGCGCTTTAGTCGCGATGATTCCTGTAGGAATCATCGCGACTTAAAGCCGGCGCTACCGATAGCCAAAGGTATAATCAAGTTATACCTGTTGCAGTGTTCTGACGCAGTTCTTCAAGCTGTTCCCGCAGTATTCCACAAACGATTTCTATGTTGGTGGCCAGGTAAGCCTAACGTAATGAGAATCGCATTCAGATCACCACTTTTACCCTTCGGGTTGCATGCAGGTATATATCGTCTATTACACCACGCCTACAATATATTGTCTGTTATTCTAAGTACCGCAGTATTGTCTCTTATTCGAAGTACTGTAAAAATATTAATTGTATCACGAGTTAGGTTTTGCCAGTGGTTCTTGTCGCCTCGAGTGCCCGATTAGGAAGTTGATGTCGAAGGTTAAGTCGAGGGCTTGTGTGTAAGTTATTGTAATTTTCCAGTCGTACGCGGGGAAATACGTTCCGTCGCTTGGCTGCTACATCCACAACCAGAACCACGGAAAACAGCCGCCTGACGTCCGCATGAACTTCAAGGGCATCTATCTGGGGGCTGGTTACTGTGACCCGGAAAAGGTACTCGGTATGACGAGCTCAGTGCGTGTTGATATGCAAGTCAACCCCCTCGCGCGCGTGCACTGCGGCAATAGTCACACTTCGTATTTGAAGAGTGAGTACTGCACTGCGCGCGCGCCGGCCGCGGGGGCTGTCTTGCATATCAACATGCACTGAACCCGTCAGGCGCCTATGATTCTGTTGGGTTCATACAATCGGGAAGAGCGGCAATTATTATTATTATTATTATTATTATTATTATTATTATTATTATTATTATTATTATTATTATTATTATTATTATTATTATCATCATCAGTTATTATTATTTATTATTATTATTATTTGGTATCAGTTTCAGCCCACTTAATCCAAATTTCAAATACAAACGATTTTGAATTTCCAAAAACTACAGTAGCTCGCTTGAGCTTGCCCTTAGCGCCACGTGAATGTTCTGTGTTTATGTACAGTGTGTGAGTGAATGCGCGTGATTCACGTGAGCGTGCTTGTTGGGTTCAGTTCGCGGCGGCGCTTTGAGCCGATTTTCAATTGGGATAAAGCGCCTATTTAATGCGCTTATTATTATTATTATTATTATTATTATTATTATTATTATTATTAGTAGTAGTAGTAGTAGTAGTAGTAGTAGTAGTAATAGTAGTAGTAGTAGTATATTATTATTCGTACATTTGCAGATGATGCCGGTGTTTGCGGACTTTCTGTTCAACATGGGATTTATCTCGGACTACAACAGGCGAGTTCTGAAAAACAAGTTTGCCGAGCTCATCCAAGATGGCCTCAGCGGAAGAAACCTCCTTACACCCTCGGTACGTCAGTTCAGAAAAATATCAGGGGCGAATCCTGTGAAGAAGGTGGGGTGGGGGGTGTCCAGGGCCATCCTTACCCCCGTACCCCACCCCACTCACCCCCTCCCACCCCCTTCCTCCACCCCCACCCGACACCCGATCCACCCCTGTGCCCCATTATTCTCTCTTAGACACTCTCCAGTGCAATCCAGACCAAAAAGGTGACTGCCAAGCGTGTGAAATGCAAAGAAGTACCCAACGGAGAAAGAAACACGCTTAGAAAAAACGGTACAACACAATTTATTAATATTTCGGGTAAATACCCTTTGTCAAAATAGACAAACAAACAGAGACATTATTTGCTACTTATCTTCAGATGCAGAAGGAATGTGGCAATGTGCCACATTCCTTCTGCATCTGAAGATAAGTAGCAAATAATGTCTCTGTTTGTTTGTCTATTTTGACAAAGGGTATTTACCCGAAATATTAATAAATTGTGTTGTACCGTTTTTTCTAAGCGTGTTTCTTTCTCCGTTGGGTACTTCTTAACTCTCCAGTGCGCAAAGGCCATCGGACCGATTTCGGCCGCCATTGGCCCGCGCACGGCCGTGCGCGGATAAACGGGCGGCCGACGTCAGCCCGATGGCCTTTTGTGCAATGCAAATGCAGTGAGTCACACACAGCTTGCAAACCGGCAGTAGCCTTTGAAGAAGTCTGTATTGTCCAGCCGCTATAGTAGACGATCATGTACTCCATTCTCAATGTATGTGTGCCTGTCATTTAAACGATTTCATCGACTACGTTTTGTATATTTTAAAGTTTATAATGAGTCCTAAGTTTGAAAGTGTCATCAACCAACACAGAAGCCCCCTTTCTCTCTCAGTCTCTCTCTCTCTCTCTCTCTCTCTCTCTCTCTCTCTCTCTCTCTCTCTCTCTCTCTCTCTCTCTCTCTCTCTCTCTCTCTCTCTCTCTCTCTCTCTCTCTCTCTCTCTCTCTCTCTCTCTCTCTCTCTCTCTCTCTCTCTCTCTCTCTCTCTCTCTCTCTCTCTCTCTTCTCTCCCCCCCCCCCCTTGTATCAGTTTTTATTATGATTTGAAATATATGCCTTTACTGTTATTTCCATATTCACATCTCGTCTGCAGCCTAGCAGTTACTAGTGTTAGTGCGGGTCAGTTGACTGTTTACAGCTGTTCAGATTGACAAAACTGTCTATCGATGAAGGATATACATAAGGTGCATAGGTGCAAGCGCTTTGTTTTCGTGATTTTTTTGTTTGTTTGTTTGTTTGTTTGTTTGTGTTTTGGTTGGGAGGAGGGCAACTTTTCAGTACATGCTGAAAAGTGTGGCTCTTTTGTTGTATGTAAATACCCGCGAATTTCAACCCCTTTACGAACGAGAAAATAACACGGTTCAAATTCCGCCAGAGGCACAACTCTTTATGAACCCCTGCATCTGCTAAGGCTCATGAGGATCTGTTTTTCACGCTGACACCATTTTATACGCATGTTCTTTAGCCGGCTTCGGTTGTTAATTTGGCTTTGGGCATACAGACACTGGAACTGTACACAGTACCGGTGGCTGCACGCACAAAGGAATTAAGCCGTTCAGTGCCACCCAACTGCAAGAGGCACAGATCCTCATGAGCCACCGCAAATGCGGGGGCTCATGAGGATCTGTGCGTCTTGCTGATACCGCTTTGAATCCACGTTCCCGGAACAGGTCATTTTTTGTTTTGTATACTAGACGAAGATTGCAACGACACAATCTGCGTCAGTCACTGAACCTGGCACTCAACGGGTTGACACAGATTTCAGAAACACATTATGTGACCACTGGCAGTGAAGGGGTTAAGGTTAATAACGGCGTGACTAGCGCACCAAAGGTGGACATGAAGCGAAATGAGCAAGGACTACGTACAGTCGCAAACACGCGTGAGCGTGCGTTGAGTGTTGTGGGTTGTTTGCTTATTACCGGTGGGGCGGTCCGTGGCGCAGTGGTTAAGGCGCCTGCCACCAATGCTAAAGGTGCGAGGTTCGATTACGGGTTCCGGCGTCGGATTTTTCTCCTCTAGTAAGTGTCACCGTTAATTCGGGCGGACTGTCGGGGGTTTTTTCTCCGGGTACTCCGGCTCTTCCTCCCCCTCCACTTTGGTATCAGCTTCAGCCCACTTAATCAAATTTCAAATACAAAACGATTTTGAATTTCCAAAAAACTGAGTAGCTCGCTTGAGCTTGCCCTTAGCACCACGTGAATGTTCTGTGTTTACGTAAAGTGTGTGAGTGAATGCGCGTGATTCACGTGAGCGTGCTTGTTGGGTTCAGTTCGCGGCGGCGCTTTGAGCCGATTTTCAATTGGGATAAAGCGCCTATTTAATGCGCTTATTATTATTATTATTAATATAAAGAAAATAAACGTACGTGTTATTACCCCCTTTTTACCTCTAACGTCCGGACAGGAAAGGTTAGTGCCAGAGCGTCTTAGTAAACGCAAAGCAATGATCCCAGTGAACCCACCAAGAAAGAGACTCGCTTTGAAAGGTCGAGCACAAAACAGT
The DNA here is from genome assembly GCA_036245525.1 of Semisulcospira habei. Taxonomy (NCBI): domain Eukaryota; kingdom Metazoa; phylum Mollusca; class Gastropoda; family Semisulcospiridae; genus Semisulcospira; species Semisulcospira habei. Next base: position 145,150,959 of record BTPG01000003.1, read on the forward strand.
TCACTGTTTTGTGATCGACCTTTGAAAGTGCGTTTTTTTTTTTAAATTAATTTTTATTGCTTGTTTCTTTTTTCTTTTTTTTTAACCTCTTACCTCTTAGTAACATGTTCCCAATGCGCAAAAGACCATCGGGCCGACGTCGGCCGCCGTTGGCCCGCGCACGGCCGTGCGCGTGCCAACTGCGGCCGACGTCGGCCCGATGACCTTTAGCGCATTGAGTTGGTGAATCAGCCAAGTCTTTATCTATGAAACCCAGCATTACAGCCTGAAGACTCGATAACCGATTCGCGTCAAAGACACGGATGTATCACTGATTGGGGCCAGCAAGAGTCATAGATCCTCAAGACCTCCCACATGAACATCTGTGCCTCGTCTAGTTAACCCTTATCAGTGTTTGAAATAAGTTTGACTAAACTAGTTCAAGGGTAGTGCCAGAATAGCGGCGGCTTGGCGCCTCTAGGCACCAAGCTATTCTGGCACCACCCTTGAACTAAAGCTATTGGTCTATATCCTTATCTGTAAGTACTATACTGTAGCTTGCATATGGCAGTGTACAAATTTGAAGATTTTAGCCTCAGTATGATATGGGCTAAGGGGTGCATTTCACCCTTTTCACTGCCAGTGGTCGCTTGAATCCAACGCCGTACAAAGAACGCGGATGGTGTGGTCAGCCAGGCAAGACTGAGGCCGGCACAGCGGATCCGCATGTATCCTCGCAGCTGCATGAGCTCATGAGGATCTATGTCTCCTCGCGGTTTGATCACCTTTTCTCTGCCGTGAAGGGGTTAACTGCTGTCTCCGCAAAACCCGCAGGGGTTGTAACAAAACCCCTTCCGTACTACAATTTATTCCAGGATTATTTGTATTACTTTTTCGGGGAGCCCACCAACTTAGGTCAGCTCGACTCAGGCGACCACGTTCTGGGAGCAAAGGTAAGTGATTTCTTAGAAGCATTCACAATACATACTGCTCAAAGTGTGCTTAGGGTATATATATATATATATATATATATATATATATATATATATATATATATATATATATATATATATATATATATATATATATATATATATATATATATATCTGTGAACCTTTTGACCCATTCAGCTCTGACGCACTACAGCAGGAGATGGATCGGCGCCAAGCTAATCTGGCACTGCCCTTGAATTATCATGGTCGATCCATCTCCTGCAACTGGTGCATAGTCATTAGATGACGCCTCCCAAATTTTGGAAATACGGCCGTCGGGCTGAATGAGTTAACACCAAGGCCAAATTGTAGAGGTATCACCTAGCACCCGTTGCAGGAGATGGATCGACCATGATGCTTCAAAGGTAGTGCCAGATTAGCTTGGCGCCAAGCTAAGCTGGCAATACTTTTGAAACATCAAGGTCGAACCACCTCCTGCTATAGCGCGTCAGGGCTTAATGGCTTAACACGAAGTTTAACATTATGCCAATAACAATGAGTACGCCCCGAAAATATTAATCAGGGGCGGATCAGTTACCTCCAGGTTTTTGGTTTGGGACCTTCAACCTTACACAAAGCGTTGGGGGGGGGAGGGTGGGGGGAGGGGGAGGGCGGGGTAAAGTGATGAGGCGTGTGTGTATCAACACTTTCACCACTCGCCAAGTATTAAACAGCGGGGTGTGGGAGTGGAGTGGGGTGGGGTGGGGATGTGTGTCGTAACTCGCCGAAAATCTAATAGGGAGGTAGGGGGGGGGGGGGGGAGGGGTCCAAATACCCAAAAAGGGACTTTCTTATAGCATTTTAAACAATTTTAGGTCGAGGGGTAGGGGTGGGGGTGAGTGGGGGGGGGGAGGGAGGGGGGTCCGGAACCTCTAGGATCCCAGGTCCGCCCCTTTTATTGTTAGTGTCAGCAGGAAGCATAATCTATTTATTTAACACTTTTCATGGTATTTCATTAGATGAGGTGGACACGTGCAGTATGTGCTGAAGATTAACCCCTTTAACCCCAAGGCCGCATTTTCCAAATTTTCGAGTTGTCACATAACGACAATGTGCCAGTTGCAGGAGATGGATCCACCATAATAATTCATGGGTAGTACCAGACTAGCTTGGCGCCTGATGGCGACAAGCTAATCTGGCACTTCCCTTGAATTATCATGGTCGATCCATCTCTTACGGTAGTGTGTCGGGGCTAGATGGGTTAACATTAAACTTGTTCCATACGCGTGAGCATTCACTCGAAGAAGACCTATTGTTGTATCACATTGACCCCTTCACCGCAAGTGGACGCAGCTTGTGTGTTTTGAAATCATTGTAAATTCAACGTCCTAGATTCCCAGCCATCAAAGGAACATGGATTCGGATGGTTTTAGCAAGAGGCATAGATCATCATGGGTCTCCGCGGGGGGCTCATGAGGATCCATACCCCTTGCAGTTGCGTGGTGTCAGTTTTCTCGGAAGTAACGCGGTTAACCCTTATCATTCTGATACACTCATTGCTTGAAATAAATATTACTGATAGTTCAAGGGTGGTGCCAGAATAGCTTGGCGCCTCAGGCGCCAAGCTATTTTGGCACCACCCTTGAACTAAAACGGTTCATCTATCTCCTAATCTGTAATGTAGCCTTCGTAAGACAATAAGCAAATTTTACAAAATCAGCCTCAGGATGTAATGGGCTAACACACAAGTGCTGCAAGCCTCTGCAATTAGAGAGTTTCGGACAGTGGTGTTTTAAGGCCGCAAAAGCCGATTCACTCTCCAGCGTACCCATTGCGCAAAAAGCCATCGGGTAGACGTCGGCCACAGTCGGCCCGCGCACTACCGTGCGCGGGGCAACGTCGGCGGACGTCGGCCCGATGGCCTTTTGTGCATTGGGGTTGTCCTTTCTTCTTAGGCTACTGTGTCAGGCTTGATACCGTCTGTGAAGGAGTGGATGTCGACTAGTCGCGTGCGCCAGTCCCTTCACGTGGGATACGTGCAGACCGTTGTGGACGAAAATCATCAGGAGGCCGTCAGGGACGCGCTCCATCACGAGTTTCTCCGTGACACTGTCAAGGAAAACGCCTTTCTCATGGATAATTATAAGGTTTCTGTGTTTGTTTGTTTGTTTGTTTGTTTATTGGTTTGTTGCTTGGTTGGTTAGTTGGCTGGCTGGTTGGTTAGTTGGCTGGCTGGTTGGTTGGGTGGTTTGTTGATGGGTGGGGCGGGGGTTGTTTGTATGTTTGTAGAAAGGGTTGGATTGGTTGGTTTGGTTTTGGTCATTATGTCTTCCTTGTGTCTTTTATGTTTCTGTAAGCCAAAGAAAATTTTCCATTTTATGCTTGTCGTTTGATGGACAGTAAAGTTAATTCAGTTCAATTCAATTCAATTCAGTTTTTTTTTTTTTTTTGGTCTGTTTGTTTCGTGCTACTGACTGGTCGCTCTCCGTTCTCGTGAGAATACATGCCTTTTACTAACAGCACTTTGTATCACGATGGGGCTTTTTGGCATAGAATTAACAAATAATTATATCTGGAGCATAATCTGCCTCCGCCGGCTATGAATGGGTTCATGGTGGGAATAAATAACAGATGAATGGATGAACACTTAAATCAAGTATACATTCATTCATTAACTCATTTTGCCCGCGACACACCACAGCAAGATATGGCTCGACCATGATAGTTCAAGGGTGGTGGCAGAATAGCTTGGCGCCTGTAGGCGCCAAGCTGCTCTGCCACCACCCTTGAACTATCATGGTCGAACTGTCTCCTGAATTGCAATGCAGTCCTCAGAGGATAACTCCGAAATGTTGGTATTTCGTACCTCGGGCACAATAAGTTAATGATTTACTGTTAACACGTTTTTGGCCAGGTGCTGCACTACTCTGGTAATCTGGACGTCGTTGTGAACGTACCCATGACGGAGGCGTTCTTGGCCGGCGTGCCGTGGTCCGGTCAGGCCATCTATAACAACAGCGACCACATCCCGTGGGGGTTTCAACATGGGCAGGCCCTGGGCTACTTTCAGAAAATCCACAATTTCACCCGGGTGAGACACTTTGATGCATCGAACTTGGGATATAACGACCCAGTGCGCAAAGTCCATCGGGCCGACGTCGGCCCGATGGCCTTTCGCCCATTGGGTTGTTACACGCGTACGGGAAGTATTAACCCTTTCAGCCCCAAGGTCCCCATTTCGGAAATTTTTGGAGTTGTTGCCTAACGACTATGTACCAGTTGTGGGAGACGGATTTTTTCAGGATAATTCAAGGGTAGTGCCAGATGAGCTTGGCGCCTTCAGGCGCCGAGCTCATCTGGCACTACCCTTGAATTATCATCTTCAATCCATCTCATGGTGTAGGGACTCGGGGCTAAATGGGTTAAACATAAAACAGTGTGGTCGGGTCCTCTGAAAAGTTCAGCATTCATTGATTCAAGATATTTATTGTCCCACAAAGGATGTTCTTGTTGCAGATCGCATAGGTTAAAAAATCAATAGTACACATAATTATAAAAGTAGACTACAAATCAGATGGATAAAAGTATGATCACCTTACTCATCATTTACGACGCATCACATAAAACACGTAAATCAATTGATATAAATGTCACATTAACTTAAGTATCAAAGGATATCAGAGGATCTGTGTCTCATGCATTTAGATCGGGTTCATTTTTTTTCTGGGCAGTGAAAAATGTTAAGACATATTGCTTATCTTCCAGCTAGTCCTCTCGTAACAGCGGTAATACAACCCCAAAAACAATGCAGCTGAATTTTAGAAGTGACAGATTTTTTTTCTTCATAAAATTGTTTTTTATCTCTGAGGTTCGTTTTCCTTTACTGCAGCCGATTTGTGACAATAAATCTTGTTTGTTTTTCTTTCGATTCTTTACATACAAATGTTGATCTTCTCTTGTTTTGTATCTATGTGCAACTGTAAGTGAAATGTTTATAGTTTTGCTGGTTTTTGCCTCGGCGCGCGCAGCAAGAGGGAGTCTATGTTCAATCCGGTGTCTGGCGTCCATCGTCGTCCGTGGTAAACTTTAACTCATTCGAGACGTGCCGACTCCGGATACGCGGCTTATGCCGCGTATCCGGAATCGGGACGTCTCGAACGAGTTAATGTCCTTTCCTTGGAGACTATTCAATCCACAGTCTTCAAACTTGGCTCAAGGATACTTTGCAGCACGACCTTTCTAAACCCGTTTCAGTGCCTTTTCTTAAAGATCAAGGTCACAAGGGAGCAGGAAAAAATAACCATATTTTTACAAAATTAGTTTTGTTGTTGTTGTTGTTGTTGTTTGTATATATCTCATACATTATTTACAACTTCAAACCGAAACTTGGTACAAAAATACCTCATGGTAAGACATTCTATGAATGAATGAATGAATGAATCAACTTTATTGTTCCAAATACATGTTGCCACGTACAGGAAAATGTGTTTCGCCACCTCAGATGCAACTCGCAATCACCCAGACTCACACAACAGTTCACACACAACACTGAAATGGACATTGGCTCGGGACGGGTGAAGCCCGTCGCCAAGGCGTCTCATGGCCGGCACCAACGGCCCCAACCCGACCCGAACCTCAGTCCCTAGCACAAAGCAACCTAAGGACAGCCCTATCATAGTATCTCTTAAACACGTAATATAATGTTTTTAAACTTTCTGCTTGGCTGATACTAGTTACACAAATCAGAAATACGCATCAACAAAACAAAAAGACGAATGATACTTTCACAGTTGCTACCTGGGGGCCCGTCGCTATGAGAACAGCGCCGGCTATTAGACAGTCGCTCCGGCATAAACAGTCACCACCTTAATTATAACTTAACTCTCTCTCTCTCTTGGCTTGACTTCCCGAACGAAGATTCTATAGGGCTTGCCCACGTCGTCTGCAGGCATTTTCGTGGCTGCGGAGGCCAATCCGGGACAGGCAGGTTCGACCGCAGTGGCTGCAGGGGAAGGTCTGGTCAGGGTTCTGAGTTACGGCAACTCTGTTTTTTCTCCTGAGCCGTTTGTCCTTAAGGTTAGCTCTGCGAGAGTCCTCAAAGGAGACGGCTGCCTTGTAGATGGTGGAGCGCCAGGTGTCACGGTCCGCAGCAAGCGAAGACCACTGGCGGTGGTCGATTTGGCAGGCACTAAGTGACTTCTTGAGACCGTCTTTGTATCTCTTCTTTGGTGCCCCTCTGTCACGGTGTCCAGTAGCAAGCTCGCCGAACAGAGTGATCTTGGGTAGGCGATGATCCTCCATCCTGGAGACGTGCCCCGCCCAGCGAAGCTGTGTCCGCAGCAACAAAGCCTCGATGCTCATAGTTTCTGCCTGTTCAAGGACCTTGACGTTGTGACATAGTCACTCCAGTGAATGCCCAGGATGGTACGTAGGCAGCGCTGGTGAAAGCGTTCGAGGAGTCGTAGTTGGTTGCGGTAGAGGGCCCAGGACTCGGAACCGTACCGGAACTTAACTAATATATAACTTCACACCTACTTATTTTAAGCAATAATAGTAATAAAACTACAACATTAACGTAAAAGCGGCAGTCCAAAATTGTTTCTAAAGCACAGTACACGCATGCACACGCTGTTAAATCAGTGTTGTAAAAGAAACAGTCACTGTGTCCGTCATGACGTCCCTCGGCTGGAATGTTGGGGCCCGAAACCTGCCGGCACTGACTCGCCTCGCTGCACGCGGCACTCACGCTACTCCTCAGACAGTGATGTTGAGCGTGGCGTGGGAAAAGCCACTCCTGAGATGCTTGAAAGGGGAGAAAAGCACGTTCGTTTTTTGCCACAGCATAATGCGCGCTGTTCTTCTGAGATCGGAATTCCAATGGCACTAACAAAAATCAGCCGGCGTGTATAAACTAGCATTGCACTGACGGCGGAGGAAACTACTGAAAATCCAATTAACAGCCACAGCACAAGTAGTTCCCAAAAGTCATCAAAAAGAAACACCAGTCATGATGTAGCATTGCAGGGCCCGACATTATGCATCAAACGAAGGCCCAATGACTGCTAGACTGCGGGTGGCGACCCGATTTCTACCGGAGCGGGCGGCTTGGAGGTGTTGTCATGGCCGCCATCCGATACCATATTAATTCTGAAGGTCAAAGGTCACAAGAAATCACGAAATAGGTAAACAAAAATAGCCATGTTTTGACAAAAGGTGTTTTGTCTTTGTTTTTCTTTCTCAAATACGATTTACTTGCTCAAACTTGGTACAGAGATACCCGCTGACGGTAAGAACTTCCGAGTACATACCAATTAGCGCCGCTATTGCGCTATGAAAGAGTTATATGTTATTATTATTATTATTATTATTATTATTATTATTAATTTGAACGACAGCTCGGAAAAGTCAAGGGTCACAAGAGATCAGGAAATAGGTCAAAAAAGCAATATTTTGTCAAATTTATTTTTTCTCAAATACTATTTACAACTTCAAACCGAAACATGGTACAACGATACATGATGGTAAGACCTTTCTACGCATACTAGATTGATGGCCCCTCCGAGTGGTAAAGGGTCGCATGTGATCCGGAAATAGGTAAAACAAAGAAAAAACGCCAGATTTTGACAAAAGACGTTTTTTCTCAAATACTATTCACAACTTCAAACTCCTGTACGTGCTAATTTAGATGAACCCTTTGAAAGGTCAAGGATCACAAGAGATTGGCAAATGATTTGCAAAATTTCTTCCTATTTGTATAATGTTAGTTGTTGTCAGTTTTTTTGCAAAACCGCCTTTTCATCCAAAATTGGCAAAAAGGTAGCTGATGATAAGACCTTTCACGGGAGGTTGACAAAAGTGTGAGAATGCGTAAATTTTTTAGAAAACATGGATTCTGCAGGTACAAAAACCAACCCCTTTACTTATGTGTTAGAACACTTGAAATCTTTCAGGAGTTTGAAGTTTTGAATAGTATTTGAGACAAAACGTCTTTTGTCAAAATCTGGCTTTTTTCCTTTGTTTTACCTATTTCCTGATCGCAAGATCAAAGTCACAAAGGTCAGATTAATTATGTAGATCAGACATGCACGTGAGCCTTAAGGGCTTTGCCATTCTTATTATTATGATGATGATTACCAAGGTGCTGCTATGATGGCGAAGTAGTAACTCAAATTGAATGTACTGTGAATGTGTTAGGCTTCAGGTCTCGGTTGAAAAATGCGTCTTCATGATGTATATCAGTGTGCCGAATTGATCTGTTCCGTTCCGTATCAACACACACACACACACACACACACATGAACACAAAACCCTCAGACTGGGTGACCTACCATTTTATGTGAAAATGGGTTCCCATATTTCTATTTATTCTAGGGCTCTGGAGTTGATGCCAATGTTTAGAACTCACCTTATAACTAAGCTCTACAACTTAAAATAAAATAGACATTTTCTAGAAACAGAGCCATTGGATGGAAAAAAAATGGGTGTTTACCCCAAAAGTGGGTGCCTCTCACACAAAACTGGGATTACAGTGAAAATACCTCACTAAAGATACCTTTGGTTGATTTTACTATTATGATTATTTGAGTGGGGTTGTAAGGGGGTTGGGGGGGGGGGGGAGAAGTGTGTGTGTGTGGGGGGGCGGGGCGGGGGGGGGGGGGGAGGGGAGGGTGGGGGGGGGGGGGGGGAGAGGGGGTCATCACTTTTGGTTTATAGAGCTGCTCAATGCACTCTTATGAATGAAAGAGTTTCATTATCAGTGGAATCAGTAGGTCATTTCAGAGGCGCACACTGAGTTGCACGTCAAACCACTCACAAATACTCATTTGGAGTGCACCAGATGGATCCAGTTGGCAAAGTCCCACATTCCACACTATAGGACAGCTAAGACTGAAAAGCAATCGTGGCGTTTATGGCGCGGTACAAGGTTTAAAACTAAGAAAATGTTGTTTTTAGAAGCGTGTCGGGCAAAAGTTTTTATGAAAACTGTTTTAAAACCTCTTTTAACTCAACTTTTCTTAATGTTAAAAGTGTTTTATTGTACATTACTTAACGTCCCGACAGCAACAAGGCTTTCTCAGGACGTGCCTGCACTGCTTGTGAAAAAACAACAACTAAACAGAACATTGAATGTATATCGCCAGCCGGTCAAATACATTAAATAAACCTAACACATGGGGCCTACATAAAGCTAAGACCATTTAGCAACACACATCCAATATCAAGAGCTACAGGCAGTGCAGACAGTAGGGAGAGTTTTAAAAAGTCAAATACAGGTGAATGGACAAAGGGCCGACAGAGACACATGCCCCAGAATAGAGAGAAAAACCCACCCTGTGGGGCTGACCAGGGTGCCCCTGGGAAATAAAAAGTAGTTAACCCCACCCAAGTCCCCCAGGGCAGACCCGGGTGGGGTTAAAAGTGTTTTAATTTACAAGCATGTCGTAACTGATATGCATCTATTCCAACGTATAGTGCTGGATATTTTTCTCTATATTCCGGGGGCATGTGTTTCTGTCTACCCTTGGTCCATTCACCTGCATTTTCCTTTTTTAAACTCTCCCTACTGTCTGCGCTGCCTGTGGCTCTTGATATTCGATGTGTGTTGCTAAATGGTCTTAGCTTTATTTAGGCCCCATGTCGTAGGTTTTATTTAACGTATTGGACCGGCTGGCGACATACATTCAATATTCTGTTGAGTTTTTGTCACTAGCAGTGCAGGCACGTCCTGAGAAAGTCTTGTTGCTGTCGGGACGTTAAGCTATGTACAATCAATCAACCTTCCTTCAAACGGACAGCATTCACACAAATAATACTTTACTATTACATCAGAAAATGGCCCATCCAAGCCTGCACTCTTTTAACTGCACTAAACGACTGACTGGTGCAGACGACGCATGAAACGACGCTGACTCTGTGACGTCATTTCCATTCAATCAATTTGTGCATACAATCCAAAAGGAGATGCGGCATTGATAACATCGACAAACCTACAAAATAAAGCAACAGGTTCAACCAAAAGGTCGGGCAGGACAAAAGACAACAGCAGCCTCACCCAAAGTCTAAACGTCCTCTCTTACAATGCGCACTCATACAATCACTTCACTTCTTAGCAACCGGCGCACGAATATAATTATAGGCTAAGTCAAACTAAAACAGAAGATAGTGGCGAAAAACCCTTTAAAATAGAAACAAAGAACGACGTTTCAGATCAAATATTCTTCATCTGACATGGAAACAAACGTAGAAAACGTATAGGCTAAGTCCCTGGTGAACGTATACATGAATCTCAAATCTGCCACTAGACATGACCTTTCTCCACATCACCCCGGAAGTACATTACAACTCAACACTTTTTTTTAACAAAACAACCACACCCTCAAATAACAAACCTAATTCTGTAGAAACATAAACAATTTACTCCCTAAAACAACAAAATATCCCCCCTGACCCATATCAGCTATGAAGTTATTTATAGCTAGCTGAGAAGGGTGATGTAATACATACACGCTCATTTTCAGGGTTCTGTGTCACAACACACACACACACATTGCTGGGAGGGACAAGTTTTCAAACACACTACCGGCGTGTCTGTTAAACACAAAAGTGCATGTGTTAACGCCAAAATGAGAAAAACGGATTTTTTTACTTTTTATGAATCTTTACCGCAAGACAATGCAGAAACAACCCTCAGAAAAAATGGGTGTCTGACTTGGAAACCCAGAATTATACACATACCCAGTTTCCATAAGGATGGTAAAGACAGTCACCCGTTTTAGGTCTTTCGTCTACACACACACACACACACACACACACACACACACACACACACACACACACACACACACACACACCATCACACACACACACACACACACACACACACACACACACGCACACACGCACACACACACACACACCATCACACACACACACACACACACACACACGCACACACACACACACAACACACACACACACACACTGACAACACACACACGCACACAACACACACACTCACACACACAGCACACACACACACACACACACACACACACACACACACACACACACACACACACACACACACACACACACACACACACACAGAGGAAAATCAACGGAAACAAATGAACACCACCCTTTCTTCTTTGAAAATAAACAGAAAGATCACCTTGTAAACAAAATGTCGTCGGGCCGACGTCGGCCGATGTTGGTCGTGCACCAACACCAGCCGAAGAACGGCCCGGGTACGTTTTGCTCTGTGTAAACGCATTTCGCAACCCAAGCCTGTGGTATGGCAATAACCAGCGAGTTTGTAAAATTGATGGCATGCACTGACCTTGCTAGAACGTTTTATCTGATGACTATTATTTTACTGCCAGGTTATACTACGCAACTGTGGCCACCTGGCGCCAAGCGACCAACCTGAGCTAACTCTGGCGATGATGCAGCGCTTTATATTTGATCTACCTTTCGAAACCTCTTATAGCTGGATGCGGTGGCCATTATCTGGGGAATGACGTCATAAACTTTGAGGTTACAAAGTGTGGATCGGAATTACGTCACACAATGAAGATCCTAATGACATTACAAACTGGGATTTGAATGACGTCACCAAACTGGCATTTGAACTGGATTCGCATACTGTGGTCTGAATGATTTCCCATACCTGGGCTCTGAATGAGGTCACAAAGTGGAGATTTGAATGGCGTCGTGAACGGAGGGGTCTGAATGACTTCACAAACTTGGGATTTGAATGACTTATTCACAATTAAACTGGAGTCACATACTGTAGTCTGAATGAAATCACAGACTGGGTGTCTGAATAATGTCACAAACGTTATGTTAATGACGTCACAAACTGGTTATCTGAATGGCGTCATGAGCATAGAACCTTGACGAATGCCCCGCTGAACAGTTGTTGGTGACTGACTGTACATTTTGTCCACATCTTATATTTTTATATATTTTAGGGAATATTTAGCACAGTCACCACAGCGGGATATGAATTCTCGGTAAGCAAACGTGTTCGGGCCGCCTTTGACTTTTCGCGGGCCCGCTGTGGCCGACGTTGGGCCGAGGGTCTTTTGCTGGCTGATTTGGCCATGAGAGTTCAACGGTAGTGCCAGATTGGTTTGGCGCCTAGCAAGGCGCCAAGCGATTCTGCCACTACTCATGAACGGGCATGGCCGATCAATGTCCTACGGCTGGCACACAGTGCTTATTAGAATAGATGGCGACTCCGAAAGTTGGCGGAAGTCTGTATATATTGTATGTGATCCGATTTAACAAATTCAGCCCCGACACACCACAGCAAGACATGGATCGAGCATGATAGTTCAAGGGTGGTGCCAGAATAGCTTGGTGCCCATAGGCGCCAAGCTATTCTGGCACCATCCTTGAACTATCATGCTCGATCTGTCTCAAAAATTGTAATACAGTCCTTCAGAGGGCAACTTCAAACTTGGGGGATTTTGGTCTTGTTCTGGAATGTGTTAAGATTAATAAGGTCAATAAAGGAACCTGTCGCCTTGAATTATTCAGCTACACTAACAGTTATAATCTAGACGTTTTACGACTAATCGATTGGCTGCTTTTTAAGTCCCTTCTATTTATAGAAGGGACTGTTTAGGATGGGTCGCAGTGGGGCGAATTTAATAGCATGTCCGTAATGTCAAAGGTGGGCAGGCTAAACCTCTAACAATTGAAGTAACAAGATAAAAAATTACGTCATGTCTAGTTACGCTGCTGAACGTAAATTTGGCGCGAAGTGCCGTATGTGCGTATATATGTAAGTGCGGATGTATGTATGTGCGTATGTATGTAAACAAGAGAATCTCTAATATTTCTGTACACACAAGCTTGAAACTTGGCGAAATACTTTTTTAAGTAGGTGGCTAAGAGAGCCTCCGAAGAGATAGAACATGTGGGGTCCGAAGAGCACCTATTTAATAATCAATAGATTTATTCTAATTAACTAGCCATTCATACCAAGTACTCGACCAAATACCACCAACGCTTTTATTGCTTAGCTTTATTAGTTCCATTTCGGAAATCATTTAAGCAACTTTTTGGGATCAGCTGTCTACCCGTGATTATTAAGGCAGATCCCCCACCCCACCTAAATAATTAATGCTGCCATTGACTTCTTTAAACAAAGGTTAATTAATCAATCAATGTTTACAGTTAAATTAATTATAGCATCAAAAATATTATATTTTATTATAAAATGAATCAAGATGAATTACTTCTTCTAAGTGATATCTGCGCTGTAGAGAACAAAGACTTAGACTCTAAAAAACAATGTCTACTCTCTGTAGTTGTATCCGGCAAATCAAAAGCTTTTCTCTGAAAACAATACATGACAGAAGATATAGAATCACTCACAGCTGATGAGCTAATCAAACTACATTCTAAATATGAAAATCACATTAGTTCACTAATGACCCGTGATTTGAGTCTATCTCTTGTCTGCCTATATACAAAAGCTGTGAGTCACTTTCTACCTGTTGATACTGACACCTTATCACACGATTTAGAAAGCAACCCCATATAGTTTCAAGTTCAATCGGCAAATTAGCATGCCTCATGTTTTACAAGTTTGGGAATTACCTTGCACCTGCGGTAACCTTGCTTGTTACTGGGAGTCATATTGATTTTTCTAAAATAAATTTTAAAGCAGAAGGAAATGGAGGAGACCCAGACGACTCCACAACCGAGTCCTGTCTTGACACAGGTTCAAACGGTGACTAAGGCTAAAAGTCCAGGCAGGGTTGAGGATGGGAAAAGATTAGCTGAATATAACAGACCAAAAAAAAAAAAATTACAACTTCAGGCATTAACAGAAAAGGCTCATGTAACTAACCCACTGTCAGGGCCACCAACAGCACCAGTCCCAGCACTGGTGTCACTACCATCAGGACCAACACCCTCACACCCTCAACAAAGTGAGAGACTATCAACCAAGTCTAAACCTGAAATAACAAAATATATAGTTGCTGGATTTGTTGTCTGATTTAGTTACATAGGTTACCAATTATACAAAAAATACAAACCAAACACACAAACAGTGTCCAAAATATCAGACACTCCAAAAACAAAAGAAGAAGTCTCCACATTACCAGCAAAGCCAAAACCTTTTGATCCATTTCTTATGCAGTAAATAAATTTATTATTTTAATTTTTGTGGCATAAGAAAATGAGCAATGCAAAGAACATAATGAACCTCGTCTATCACTCTGCCATAATAAGCGGACTAGCCGTTGCTTATTCTATGCTGGGGAAAAGTCTTCTCAAAATGAAATCGGCAGACCTTGGTAGATTAGACTTTGAAGACAGTGCTAAACTAGTAGCAGTGCAACAAAAGACTTTCTCGTCAAGCAAGGAATTATTCCAGAAAATGTTTCTATGTAATAAAAAATATAGCAACTATAGCTGTTATGATTGGCGGGGCCATTGTTAACACACTTGCCTTCAGTGGATCAAACTATCTCTTTTCAAAAATGGGTAGAGAGGAATCTGCAGAAGAAATGAAGCATTATATTGAGGCATCTGAAAAACTTGCTCATGCCCAGCAGGATTATGAGAAGCAAAGAATAGAAAAACTTGATTTCATCAATGAAAAACTCAGGCTTGAAGGTCACGCACAGCATACATTTTCAAACGTCAATGACACGATCAAAGAATATTTTCTTGTCACTGGCAAAGACATGACCATCCTGCAACCAAAACTTAGCGACTATTACCAACCAAGCCCAGAACAAAGAAACAGTGAAATTATTTTTGTTCTATTAGGAATGACATTTGTATATTTTACTGGAGTTTTTATTGCTAGAAGAAATGACCGACATCAGAAATAAGCTATCAAAAATATATTACTCTCCTGTTGGCTACTGGAAAGGAAAAACTGCAATAGAAAAATTATATGCTGCTGTGGGTGGTGATGTCACACTCAAGCAAATAAGACAGTGGCTGCAAAAACAGGCCATTTGGCAAATTTATTTACCTGCTTCAAGAAAAATAACAAGACCTCATTTTGAAAACAGTACCCCTAATGACACCCATCAAATGGATCTTCTGTTCCTGCCGCATGATAAGATTAGGAAAAAAACGATACAAATATGCATTAACTGTTGTCGACATAGCTTCAAGGTACAAGGGTGCTGAACCCATAACTGACAAGAATGCTACCATGGTAGCCACAGCGTTAACAAAAATAGGTCCTTTAAAATACCCTAGGCTTGTTCAAGTAGATGACGGATCTGAATTTAAAGGTGCCATTAATCAATTATTTGCAAAGCATGGAGTGCTAGTGCAGTGAGGCATACCGGGTGTTCACAGATCACAGGCAATTGTTGAAAACTTTAACAAACAATTATCAGAAAGACTTTTCAGTTACCAGTATTCTAAGGAACTCATGCATGACGCACGTAACACTGAGTGGTTAAGAGATTACCATCTGTGATAAAAGCAATGAATAATGAGGGCCAGCCTAAACCTGCTGATGCTGTTAAATTAAAAACAATGCCGCCTGCGTCAGAAATAAAACAACACCCCCAGACACAAGTTTGTTTACAAAACAGGTAAGATATTTATATCAACCCGGTGAGGCCGAGAATGACGTCAGACACAGGGCAACTGATCCAATATGGTCCATGTCTGTTCACAATATAAAAAAAAATAGTCCCTGGCGCTAACACATTGATTTATTATCTTTATGAGGCTGCCCCACAGAGGGCATTTGTCAGAGAAGAATTACAGATTATTCCCCCAGACACTGTTACTTATTTTTAACTGTTTGGGCTAATTCAACAATGAGTTCATCAATGAGCTCGTCACAAATGTCTTCAGATAACTTAAGCGCATAATGGCCAGGTGCATAAGCCTTTTTCATAGTGTGAAACACTCGTTTTGTGTCCCCTACTGCAAGTGACTTTTTATGTGTTTGGATCATTTCAAGATTGTGTCTGTTTGACCTCAGTGTCTTGTTTGGATAATCAGGCATTAGTTGTCCATCTAAAACTTGCTTGTAGTGCTCATGACAGATATCTTTATTTTTTATCTCTGTTTTTTTGTTTTTTTTTAATTTTTATTGATACCTTTGGCTTTGGACTGACTTCCCTTTTGGTGCAATATGGAATACATTTTTTATCTCAGTCCAACGTACTCAACTATAGGCACTCCATTTAGTTCATCTTTAAATTTCCCAGGCCCTTTCTTGTTTTGTGTGCTGTGCAGCGGGTGATCCTTAGGATAATCAGACGTGTCATACATATGCAGCTCTGTTTTCATGTCTTCATAAAAGTCTTCAGTAGGCACGTCTATGATCATAGAGTCAGTGTCAGTGTATAGGAGTTAGTCAGGATACTTTGGTTTAAAGTAATCATAGTAGAATTAAAGCATTAATAATTTTGATAACTCGAGAATTGCCATACCAATGAATACTGGCTTGTCCAGTTTAACAATCTTTTTTTTAAGTGTCACTGCATACAATGATGGATGAAACTCTTTATACCCTGTGTATTGTGGCTTGCCTGTAAGCTTAATTGCGCCTGATTCAGTTGTGACCAGTCTCACATCTTTGCGGTGATGAGGATTTTCCATCGTTTTTGCAAAAACAGGCATTGTTCATAAGCTTAAAGAAGTCTTTATCAAGTGCAGTGTTGCCATCTCTTGCACGCAAGGTTGTGTTTTTCATTATGTAATCTTTCATAAAAGCACTTTGATCAAATTTAATACCTCTGTGAACTTTCTTTAGTACTAACCCGTGCTTGATGTAAAACTGCAGCAAGCGATAGTGACAAATGTAATTGAATTTGTCATTCAAATTTGGAACAAGTTTGGTGTCTCCTTTTTTCCCAGTCATACTCATTTTCTCAACAGTCAATGGATAATCATTGTGGTAATCATGTAGGTGGTGTGGGTACTTCAGGTCGACTTCAAAGATCCAACCCTTTTTGTGATTCCGATCATAATTCATAATTTTGTTTGTTAATTTTGTTATATCACACTGTGATAAATCATGTAGACAAAAGTTTTTCAAAGGCAATAACTCACACATCGCAAATCCGTACAAATTATTAGCGTCCACATATGTAATGAATGACCTTGACCTTGAGGGGTCAAAGTCAAGGTCATCAAGATATTTGTTGTTGGCTTTGGCATAGTTGTTTGCGGCTATACTAATGCCTCCCCTCAATCCGCGTTCCACCATTTCACCCATCGTACGATCAGACAACAGGTCTATATTTATCTGCTAGATTTTAAAAATGCATCCCATGTCATGCCAGGACTAGTTATATAGCTAGTTGGGTCAAGACTGTAGTGAAACAAACCCTTTTCATGATAACTTTCAAATACATCTGCTAGCAAACAAATGTCAACTTTCAAGTAATCACCAATCGTTTTACACCCTAGTTTATCCTAAGCATCGAGAGCATGCTTGTATTCAGAGTCAGAAATACCTTTTCCATTTAAGGTAGAATAACATTTCTCTTTTGGAGGTAGTCTCCTTTCCTCAAACATATCCCAGTGGTTAATGTACTCATAGGGGTAGACACCTTTCTTAATTAAGTCTGGCTCAAAATATTTACTTGTTATTGGAAACTCAGTCAGTCTAACCAGACTAGCAAGCCCTAAAGACAAATGTTGCATGGAGTCATAAAATGCTAATTTGTCCAACCTAAAAGTCACGTATTTTTCAGTTGTCTGGGCAATACAACTAATTTTTTTTGTAAGACTCATCCACAACCTGCATGATAATATGTGAATCATATCCTTTGAGATTGTGGAAAAAGATAGGCAGTTTGTATGCCTTGGGATCTATTTTTAGTTTTAAGTTGCATTCACCATGTGCAGTGCCTCTGTAACGCCCAGTGATGTGGTCATGGTCGTGAACTTTATCACCCTTCTGAAGTTGTTCACAACCTCCCAGAGGTTGTTTACAAATCCAACATGTCTCCGCCATATCAAAATTTAGTTTATCTTCTTCTGTCATCACTAAAAGCATCTGGCACTTTTCTAGAAACAGTACTACCTGACTATACAGTTGTCTCATTTCTGTTAAAAACTCAGCTGCTGCATTTTCGCCTCTGTGGATAACAGGTTCTGTATGCTGACCATCTGACCTAACAAGAATATATCCGAAAGAACACACCACTTGGTCACTCAATTTTACAGTCTTTGGTAATGATTCTGGAACAGGGCCCTCATATGGTACAACCAGTGATTCAAAATCAGCATACACTACAAACGGCAGCTTTTGCTGATTTCCATAGTTTTTAAAATATACCTTGCTACCAGGATCTGGATACCTAAGTACTGTTTGAATGTCATCATGTGACCTGCAATGTTTAACATGTTTGTGTGCTACTTCAATGGAGGAAAACCTTTGTAAACATTTCTTACAAAATTCCAGTTTACACTTGTGTTTTGTTGTATGCCCATGAATTAGACGTGACATACTCCTGATAATTGTGTAATGAAAGTTTTCATTGGAGCTTATTAGTAACATGTCAACATGTTTATCTTCTGACTGACCGTAGGTTGGAGCAATTGGTGATACTCTAATTGGTTGTAACTTGTTCTCAGACTCATTATCCCATACATACACATTCACAGATATACCAGGATTTAATTTTTCAAACAAGTCTATGTCCTTTACCTTAACAGGAAAATCTATGTCACTGAAGTTGAGTTCATTTTCAAATTTGGTGTAGTTAGATATGTGATCAGGTCTTGTTTTTACAAAGTGTAGTTTGGCAAGCACACACCACATGAAACAGAAATTATCATTGTTCTGAATATTGACTACAGCCTTTTTGTTTGCAACCTCAGCTGGCAGAGGCAACCATGATTTGCCTAATATAGGATGATATCTTGACTGCTTCAGTTGCAGTTTATGTACACGACCTTCATGCCAACCAGACCCCTTCATTTTTGCTCTGTCAATTGCTTCAAGGAAGTCGGGCAACAGTCTTTCTCTAAACACTTTCCAATTCCTCTTTTGAATTAACAGTGTGTTGTCTTGTTGAGATATATGACACAATCACTTCACCATCTACCCTGGTAAATTCTATTTTTGCAACAATCTGAATCTTTAAACTACCAGAAAGAAGATTATCTTGTATGACAGAAACAGACCTTTCTATCGATTCATAGACACTGTAAGTGTTTGATATAGGCAAGTCTGTTGTGTGAAACACGTTTCTTAAGCCTGACAAACCAGACGAGCTTTGGGCATTGTCCGTCATTTTTATTTGTCCGACAAAATAATAAATAGAAAAATTTACATCTTGAGTAATACCATTTTTATTGACTGTAATCCCTACAATAAACAGATTCAGTTCACATAGTTTTCTGAATATTTGTTCACACACTGACTCAAACCAACCATCATCAACATCAAAGGCATGTGTCTTAAGATCAACAGGCATGTACTCTACAAATGGTAACTCCTCAAATATTTCTAAAGTCATTTGATATGACACATAAATCATTGCCGGTGTTGATATTGGCATTATGTCCAGCTGCCTAAAATCTGATCTTAACTGATCAAAGTGCTGGATATATCTGAAGCACTCTGTTACATTGATCATGTTGTCCATCATTTTTATTTGTCCAACAAAATAATAAATAAAAGAATTACACCTTGTGTAATACCACTTTATTGACTGTAATCCCTACAATAATCAAATTTAGTTTATATAGTTCACTCACAACAAATCAACAACTTCAAAGGTATGTGTCTTAAGGTCTGGTGCTGCTCATGCTGCAGGTGTAATATCACTTTATTGACATTAACAAATTCAATATAATCATGTTGTTTTCTTAGATGGTAGAATATGTGTAAACACATACTCTCAAACCAGTCACAGTTAGCATCATAAACTATAAAATCTTGTGTCTTAAGATCAACAGTCTTGTAATTATAATGTGGTGGACCATTAGAATATCCAAAAGTTTCATTATATGCCATGTATATCTTCGTTGGTGTTGAGAGTTTTATCAAAGACTCAAACGGGTGTTTAACATGTGTTTTTAAGTCAGTAAAGTGTAGAACATCTCTGAAGCTCTCTGTGATATCAAACGCGCGCCTGATTTGTCTGTCCATCATTTTTCATGGACAAACAAAAGTATAAATTAATTCACTAATCCATACCCAGTGGGCTGATCTGTCTTTAAAATAAGCTTTAGATGCTTAGTTGATTTCAGTTTGTTTTTCACAATGTCTCATTTGTGTTTGTGTAGGTATGACATCGTTTTCTCTGAGACAGTCTTGAAAGCTGTCACGATCCTTACAGTAAAACAAACAGATAAACTTTAACTGCTCTCAAAAATCTTTCAGTACAGCATTATATATTTGATTGAGAATCCATACACTGATGTTTGCGTGTCTGCCACTGAAGGCCAGTTCTGCTAATGTATTTCTTTTCTTAACAATGTTTTTTTCTGCAGAGCAGTCATCAACGATGAACAAAGTTGGCTGTCCTTCAAATTGCTTGTACAAATACTGCAGGTAGTCATTTAGTTTTTTCTCAGGGTCGACTAAGTAAATGTTATAATCAGTCCAAATGAATAAACGGTTGTGATACGCTTTGTAGTGTTTGATAGTAGGACAAAATATCACAATGTTTTTGAAATGATGGATGTATCTTGTTTGTAAGAGGTTAAGTACAAATTCAGTTTTTCCACAGCCTGTGGCACAACAAAACAAACCACAGTGTGGGTCGAGTGTCATCAAGTTCATTTTAATACAGAATATAATTTAATGCACATGACCACTTAGTCTGCTTTCTTGAATGTTCAGTTGTGCGTCATAATTCAGATACAAATATATATTTATTGCTCCGGCGGTTTCAGTCTTTTTTTGTATTTGAATTGTAATTCAGTCACTGCCATTTTCAACAGTTCCCATGTAGGTAGTCATCATCTGTACTACGCAGGTCTAGCCACAGTGCATACTTGTTTGTCAGGTATTGTCCAATCCTTACGTCATACAGATGTAGATCTTTGCATGCCATGTTTGCTGGTTTTTCTCTAAGCCTTCCAAATGCAAAATATTTTGTGATCTCGTCATAGTGCTGATAAGGTAACATTCCTGATGCGTACACTTGATTAGGACGACCTTCAATAGTGCAGGACAAATGTGTTGTCTTTGGATTATAGAATTTTTCTGAATCCCGTTTGTAAAGGCTCGCCAGTTCAACAAACAATAAAAGAATTCCTTTTAATGACCTAGCAGGTGTGTTTAGGTTGATATTCCACATTGGATTACTTTTGTCTTTATGAATCAAACTGTGTCTTATCACACGATCATAATAAATCAGCAGTCTTGACTGGTACTGATTTTGAATGAGAGTAGCTAGATGAGCATGTGTGACAATTTCATATTCCAAGGAAATGTTAGAGATCTTGTATGTTGCGTCTGTGTCAGTTGATTTAATAACTTTGGAGTAGTCATTGAAAATTAGTTCAAAACTCAGACAATCATTCATTGCTCCTTGATAATAAGGCAAATTGGCTGTTAGGATTTCAAATTCAAGTGGAATGCAAAATCTATTTCCATATGTTTAGGCCACAATAACGTCCTTGACTTGTGTTGTTGATTTATCACCTGAATCGATTCTCGGTTTAGCAACGTTAGCAGACTGTATGTCTTGATAAATACAATCTTCTCTTTCTTCTTGACTGAGCCACAGATCTTTGTAACAGTAGAATACATCAGCGTCATCCAGGCTAAACACTTCCTGGCCTTCAAGTTTAACTTTAATAGTCTTAAATTATGCTCTGCCTAGGTTGTCAACTAGTGTTCTGTTTGCGTCGTCTGATGAAAGTTCAATATTAAAAGCAAGGCGAGCAGTTCCAGGAACAATAACGTCATTGGGACCTAGGTTTGGAAACTTTACAGTAAGGGTTTGGTTTTGGTCTATGGTGCTAGGATTGTTTGTGATGACAATTGATTGCCTAATGCCCTTAAAACCAAGAGGTTTACATAGTTTTTTGTTTGGGTCTAACTTCGATCCATAG
Source organism: Semisulcospira habei (assembly GCA_036245525.1). Taxonomy (NCBI): domain Eukaryota; kingdom Metazoa; phylum Mollusca; class Gastropoda; family Semisulcospiridae; genus Semisulcospira; species Semisulcospira habei. Next base: position 145,172,898 of record BTPG01000003.1, read on the forward strand.
GCCGATGTCATTTTTATTATGCAAAAATCAAAAAAATTAAATTAATAAAAACAATGGGAGTGGGAGGATTTGGTCATGAAGATTTTGAAATGGATGTCATGGATGGCTATGATACTAGTGCAACAGATATGACGAATGGTAAATACTTCTAGTATGTATCACAAACTGTTAAAAGACAAAGTAAACTCATTTTATGATAGTGTTGGTGTGCACCCAGATGTTATAGATCCTAATCAGTTTGAACTTGATAAAGGCCACATATTTGTAAATACAGACAAAGGAAAGGTACAATTGTCTTACAAAAAAGATCAAGCTAAGTTTAGAGCTTTAAGTACAATCAAAACTGATGTTGGTGGTGAGGCAGCACTGCAGCATTACCTTGGTGTTGATAGTAAGAATTTACCACCACAAATTGCTAGTGCTCTTCATGACATGCAAACAGGGTTGCCAACGGGACAAGAAATTGAAAAGACTGAAGTAAAAAGACTGCAAGAAATAGCAAACAAGGTAATACACGAAACCTCATTTACAGAAGGGCAAATAAATGAGGCTATGAAAACAATGGGTGACTCTCATAATAATAATAATAATAATAATACCGTTATTATATAGGCGCTTTTTCTCAATTTTTGGGCGAATCGACTCAAAGCGCCGCGAACTGAAACCCAACACGCACACTCACGTAACAGGCATGGATTTATGCCATTTAAAACAAACACAGCACAGGACAGATGGAGGGCCAGTTCAGCTACTGAAGTTACAGAGATTTTTGATCGCTTGTATTTGAAATTTGTAAAGTGGCCTGAAACCCGTACCAATGCGGGAGTTAGTGGGCTTGGATAAAACACTGCAGTCAGTAAGAGGTGAGCTTGTGAATAATGTAGCCAAACTAGGCGAGCTTGATAATCACATAGAAAGAGAAAAAGAAAAACTAGCTGAAGCAGACAATGGGAATGATGCCATTGAAATAAAAGAAAGAATACAACACAGATTAAATGATTTGCAGATAGAAAGATCCGCATGGCTAGAAGTGATTGAAAATGGAAAAGAAAAACTGAAAACACAGGTCAACAGGATTAGAGAAACTATTAAAAAAATACTTCATGAAGACACAACTTTGGCTGAGAGATTGAAAACACTTTTCAGAGACCAGGGTATCACAATTGCAAGTTTAATTATTGCTCTTGGATTTATTATCAGTACTGTAGTGTTAGCTGTAACCGGAGGACCAGGTGGTGGGGGTGGTCCAGCTCTGGCGCCTCAACCAGCCCCTCCGGTTCCATCAGACCCAAAAGATTTACAGACGTGGGTAAAGAAACAGTTGTCACATATATCAGACTTGCTTCAAAAATTGGCAGTGAAAGCAATGGATGCTTTGCCTGGCATAATAGGGAGTGTTGTCAGTTGGCTGATCAGTACAGCAGCAAAGGCAGTGGGGTTTATGGCGGAGCATGTGTGGGTCTTTTTGGTGACAGTAGGATTAATCGTAGGATATTTAATGAAACAAGTAAAGAAGTAGTATTCCTAATCCAGTAAGGCCTATTACCAATGCAGTTCTCTCTGACTCATGTGTGTTTACTGGGGTTACTGGCTGTACTGGTGCTGGTGCCGGTGCAGGTGTCCGTGTCGATGCTGGGGCTGTTACTGACATTACTAGCGTTACTGCCTGTTCGGGAGATGATGATTTTACTAACGTTACTAGTGATATTAATGGTTTTAATGGCTGTAAATGTGTGGTTGTTGGGCTCAAGTTTACAGATTGATTAAGTCCTAATTTCTGATCATGCCCTGCAACAATTATTTCATTATTATAATTTGTTATTGTACCCATTTGGAGTTGAAGGTCAGATGGCAACATGTATAACCCAATGTCAACTACAAAGTCAACTTTCAATCTGGCATATCTGAGAACATCTTGATAGCATTGTATGCTTGATGGGACATCTACCACTGAGTTTACTGAGTCTTCTAGGTTTGCAAGAAACTGTTTTTCTGCTTCAAATTTGCCACTCCCATTTAAGATATTCGATTTTGTTTGAGCTTGTGCTCCTAGTATACACCACACATATGTTCTGATAGACTCATTAATGTGTTCAACTTCTGCTTGAGTAAACCCATCACTCCTGTCTAAGACAAATGTGGTCCAGGCATTAGACTGTTTCTGTTCTATTGAACCTAGCCAGACTTCAGATTTTTGTGAAAATGAAGTGTAACCAGGGTAGTAATCTTGAGGGTATTGTCTGTGGCTTATAGCATAATACAACGTTCCCATGCCATGGTGATCATCACGTTTTTGTGCAAAGTCATACCTGGTACTGATGTTAAATTCATTACAGATGCGTTCAAATGCTTTCAAATCCATGGGGTTGTTAAAACTGGATTTCTGTGGGTAAAGGGGCATGGAGCTCTGAAAGTATTCTTCTAAGCTGGTAATACGTCTGGAAATGATACACAGACCTAATCAGTTTGTTTGAGTGATTCAAATGGTCTGTAAAGGAAATGCCACATCCAGTAGTTGAGCATACTAAAGCAAAGTTAAGCTGGTTTTGAAACATCTGTAGTGGACTTGAAGACCACTTTCTTGCCATTGCATCATCTGTTGTTGGAGGGTTTAGGTAATGATCATATGGATTCGGCACTTTCACTTGAAATAAATCTCCTTTGGACAAAGCTATATCGAGCTGATTTAGCTGAATTATTTTCTGATCGTAAGTTGGCGCGACATTGTACCTGGCATCCACATTAAATTGAAATGCATTTGTAGTAACAATTGTTGGTGATTTAAATTCTATTATGCTTTTTTATGTGATAATAAAAATGTTTATAACCATAATGAATCTTGACACAAGCAAACCAGTGTTGTTAACTAATGGGATTGATAATAGAGATGGTAGCAAGGTTGTAGCTATCCATGAAATGTTCTACACTGTAAAGTGGTTTAATGTAACATATGATAAAGTTTTCATGTAAATTATAGCGCCGCTGGTAATAGTGGCTTGGGCACTAATACACACTTTATATCATCTGGGTATTATGACTTTTGTACTTTAGCTAACTGGTTTCAAAGTAAATTAAAAATTAAAGCAACTTTAAATCAGGCTAACTTACTTGTTACATTAGAATTTCCTGTAGGTAGCCAGCCTATAATTTCAAAAGAACTCACATATTTGCTCGGTTTAATAGGCAGACATATAACTTCTAGGGATGAAAAATGGACATTGGGTTATGGAAGAGATAATATAAAGGGCTGGTTACTTACAACAGTTGAAGATAAAATAACTGGAAAATATCCTGTTCATTTGTCAGTACACACAGTTCTAAATGTTCATTTAAAGAACTAAACACGACTGAAAATGTTCACAATGGAAAGCCTTCGACTTTGTTGAGATGCTTACCAACCGGAACTGCTCCCTATTGTGAGAGTGAAGTTATTAGATTTCCTAATTTACAGTTTAAAAAATTAGGTGCCAATTTCTTTGAATCACTGTGTATATCTGTAACTAATCAGGATGGAAAACCAGTTCAGATGCATTATTTTAGTGTTGTGTTGGAAGTTAAATAATTTTTTATTTTTGCTGAATAAAAAATGAGTGCTGGTCCAAAGACAAAAATTATTCCAGTTGCATGTCCAGCAATTGAGTTAAAAGATTTGGCTGACTTGCAAGATTTTGATAAAGAAGGTGAGGTAAGAGAGGTGTATGGCCTTAAACTTGTTTCCGTTGATTGTACAGATGAAAGGTAATGGATGATGTGAAAGATGATGCAGAAAAAAGGTATCCTAAACTTAGTCAACTTTGTGATGTTACTGTACCTACTCCTGTAAATAATGTGCTCTACAACTTAAAACATGTGGTAAATAAGTGGGTAGTTATTCCTGCTCCTTCTCTGCTTTTGCCTGAACCCATTGACTGGGATGTAAAGTTTGTATTTATTAGTCCTTATGTATATTATACTGATGAAGAAGCCTTAGTATTTAGAAAAGTTGTTAACTCTGAGCCAATGCTTGTGAGTCTTGTGCCAAGCTATTTCGTAGACACCAATAGCAGAGAAAAACTAAAACTGCAAGAGTATGGAAAATGAAGATATCTTCTTACAAATAGAAAGGGTAGATCAGATACTACTATTGTGTTCATACCAGCAAACTTTACCATAGCTAGTGAAGCGACAATAGTTTTTGAAATTATCATGAGATCTGTAGATGCTGCGAAAGAAGCAGATATCGCACAGGGAAACAAACTTACATGGGATAGATCAGTAGCAGAGTCAACAAAGGTCGTTATTGCTATTCAAAAAAGCACAGATATAGAAGTTTTGAGTAGTATCCCTGCTGTTAAGGTAGTGATCGATAAAACAACTCTAGTTTATCTAAGTTTTATAAAACTGGAACACATAGATCTTGTTTTGTTTTATTACGCTAGCAAATTGTATACCTTTGAAGAGTTGCAAAATGCATTCAATGATTAAATTTTTTTTTTAATTTGCCATAAAAAAAAATGCCACCACTGTATCCACAAATAACATCTGAGCCGCCTGAGCCACTTGAGCCTATTGTTCCAGATAAACATTACCGGCAGACTCATTCTGTTTAATGAATATTACAGAAGCAGTGAAGTATTTGGAAGAAGAACAGGCAAAATACTCCAGGTGAAAAAAAGACGATATACCAGTGATTAGTCCTCCCGACCAAAGCAGTACCCAAACACAGATAGGATATTTTACTCTTTTAAAACTAGTCAATTAAATGTCTGAAATCTTGTAAAAGAAGGGCTCTTGTGGATCTGACTCTGAAAAAAATCTTGAGAATCTAAGCCTTTTGCAAACAAAAAAAAATGTTTTATTTACGTAGTCTGATGAAGAAAGTAAGATGTTGGGTGGTTCCTGACTAAACCTGAGACTAACAGTATTTCAATAGTTGACTTGTGTACCTGTATGAGGTATCATATGTTGTTGCGTTTAGGTTCCTAACCAGTGGAGCGGAACGTGTCATTGAGAAAGCTATGCCTAGCTTTGCACAGAGAGGTACATAGATCGCCAGGTAGTGTAATAGGATATTTTTTATCACACAATAGGGGGGTGTGCACATAGCACCCTGGAAAGAAAGGTCTATAGTGCAAAATCTGTTCATACCTATGTGGATGGGAAAGGAGTATTTTAAAACACCCCTTTTGAATGGGCCAGACCGTTTGATTAGCCTGATGGACATAGTTCCAGGGGGGGTGTTTTTCATGTGCTTTTGTTGCTGCAAACAGAAATCATTTTGAACACTCTTAAAACAGAGCGGGTGTATAATGACTTTAAATCAGGTCTCTCACTAAGGGGTAGAGTAATGGAGTTTGTCTTTCAATTTTAAATGCGTCACAAGTTGACCTACTCCTATTAAAAAGCAATTTACATGTGTGGAGTTCACCATTCACAGGTGGTGCATATTGAAGTGCATTAACGCGCTGCACAGCGAGGCACTGATGGTTTGTGAAATTGTGCGAATGCTGTTCAGTTTCTGTGCATAAAGTTAATGAGACTAGAAGTCTGCAAGACTTGTATTGCTCGTGCATATTTGTCAGGTTGAGGTCAAATTCTTTCACGTCTGGGTCGCGCCACCTATGCGCCAAAATAGAATTAGATGCTTTGTAAAGCTGTGCATAATTAATCCTCAGGAACCTAAAATAAAAGTCGTGTACGCTACGTATTTCGCGTATGTCACATATGCCGCGTATGCCGCATGTGCCGCATGTACCGTGTGTGCCGTGTATGTCGCGTGTGTCACGTATGCCGCATATGTTGCGTATGCCACGCATGTCGCTTGTGCCACATGTGCCGCGTAAGCCACGTATGCCGCGTGTGCCGCACATGCCGTGTATGCCGAATATTTGAGTGTGCCTGTCTAAATGAAGACAGGTTTAACTGTATTGGAAGATGCAACCTACCCTGTTAAAAGACCTGACTGAGGTCAATGATACAGACATTCCAAGGGGTCGGGTGGCCTGACTATCCTTGTGTGTTATGTGTAGGTAACAACTGCGTGTATGTTGTGTTGTGTTGTGTGTGCTCGGTGAAAAAGTACATTGGAAAAGGTAAGACTGTGACTGTTGATAGATTAATTAGCCTTTGTTTAAGAAGTCAATGACAGCATTAATTATTTAGGTGGGGTGGGGGATCTGCCGCCTTAATAATCACGGGTTGACAGCTGATCAAAAAAAGGTAGCTTAAATGATTTCCGAAATGGAACTAATAAAGCTAGGCAATAAAAGCGTTGGTGGTGTTTGGTCGAGTACGTTGGTAGGAATGGCTAGTTAATTAGAATAAATCTATTGATTATTAAATGGGTGCTCTGCGGACCCCACATGTTCTATCTCTTCCGAGCATACTGTAACTGAATGTCTCATTGAAGACATAAACAACCGTTTATAGGAAGTCTGTTGACCCAGATTAGAGTCCGTAATTTTTGTCATATTTACTTGAACTTGCATATAGCTAGTTTGGAGAAAGTCATTGGATGAGTTCGTTAGCCAGCTTTGTATCCTTTCAACTTCTTTAGTAAAAATTAATTATTTTCAAAAAAAAGTATGACGTTATTCTCTCTCGCGCGCGCGGTTCTCTCTCTCTCTCTCTCTCTCTCTCTCTCTCTCTCTCTCTCTCTCTCTCTCTCTCTCTCTCTCTCACACACACACACACACACACACACACACACACACACACACACACACACACACACACACACACACACACACACACACACACAGAAACATGCGCGCGTCTCCAGGAGGAATAGATCCTCAGTTTATGCGCCCTCCAGACGCATTAGGATCTATGCCTCTTAGAGATGTTTGGAGTGCGCGCGCATGCACGCACTAACACGCACACACATATCGACGCGCTTTCAGAAGAGCATGCACGTGGCCGTGTCAGTACTTAGTATATCATGTAGCTAGGTAAAGTCAACCTGCTTTCACACAAATTATAGCAAGACTGAAATTGTACCGTGAAGTTCTAGTTTTGTCACCATTTTCTCAAGTCTATGAAGAGAAAGTGAAACTCATATCACGTAAAATATAAAATTACGTAAAATCTAAAACTTACTTCGTGACAAATGACGTTTGACAAATCAATGACGCGTATGTCCTACGCGGCCCCTCATAGAACTCACTGACGCATTGGCAGATCTGCGAGACTTTTTCAATAGGAGATAATTGAACATCAGAATCAGGTCAAATACAAAAGGTAGAGACCATTGACAGCAAGGACAGCTCTCATATCGAAGGAACTTTGTGGGTTATGGTTCATCCCATTTTGTTGTATTTTTGCGAATGTAATTTCCATGTTTACGTAGTTTCTATATAAAGTCTATGCAAGCTTTGGAAAGGAAGAAAAAAAAAAAAAGATATTTTGCATGCAACAATTAAAATCGTTCGCCTTTTGGTGTAATGTGGCCTTGTTGTCATTTATCGAAGTTCGCATGCGCGCGCTCGTGTGTGTCACTGTGCAGGGGCGGATCAGTTACCTCGAGGGGGGAGGGGGTTCCAACTTTTTGTTTGGTACCTTCAACCTCATACTTAAGTCCTCCCCGACGCTAGACCTTTCTTCCAGAGGCAAAAAAAAAAAAAAAAATCAAAAGGTGGAGGGGAGTGCGTGGGGGAGGGGGTCCAAACACCCCAAAAAGGGACTTTGTTATAGCATTTTTTTAAAAATTGGGACTGGGGGCTCAGAACCCCCCCCCCCTCCTCCCCCGCCCCTGTGTATTAGTGTTTGTGTGTGTGTGTGTGTGTGTGTGTGTGTGTGTGTGTGTGTGTGTGTGTGTGTGTGTGTGGAGGGGTGGGGGTTATGAATTAGCGTCAATCGTAGGTGCACTGACCACTCAGCCATGACACTGCAAGATGGTGATCGACAATGGTGAGTTAAGGCGCCAAGCTATTATCCGGCACCACCCTCAAGCTTTCGTGGTCGATCTATCTGCTGAACGGTGGTTTTAGTTTTTAGGACTACTCCAAGCTGGACCGGGAACTTCGTCCTTGATGCTCTAGCGTGATAATCCCTTCACTGCGGCCAGTGGACGCAGACTGTGTTCTTTGTTGGCTTTATGCCCAAGAGACCCCAGAGGTCCAAAGAATATATATGTGTGTACAAAGTGGTGTCAGCAAGAGGCATAGATCCTCACCAACCCCCGCAACTGCGGGGCTCGTGAGGATCTTTACCTCTTGCAGATGTACTGTTGTATATTTTTCCTCGGCAGTGAAGGGGTTAAAACAAACTTCCTTGCGGTGTTTTTTTTTTCCAGGACTACTCGCGTTACTTATTCCAGGATCCACGTGCAATGTCGGGGCTTGATACGTTCGATCATGCTCTGGGACAAAAGGTATGTGTTTTCTGGCATCACTATGGCACCCACGCGTATATGTGGAGAGGGTTAGTCAGTGTGTATATTTGCTGGAGTGTGATTTTGGTCCCCTACGCCGGGATTTCTGGCATCACCATCCGGCACTCGTATATAGAGCTCAGGATGGTCGATTATTTAAAGCACCCTGCTCAAGGGCGGGCTTTGATTGCTAAAATGTGCCGATGTAATGTGTTCCTTAATGCTTTGCTTTCATCCCTACGTCACACGACGAATTACTTTAGCGCAAACCGCAAAACCCTTGTAGCGACTATTGGCGGACTTTTTGTAGCCTCTTTCTGACTCGTTTTTATGCCAGTTTTGTTCTACACAAGATCACCAAAACGTTCTAAAGTACAAAGTTACTTAGTGTTCGAAACAACAGGCATACTACTTTAAATTACGGCATAAGTCTCTTATGTATAAATGTATTTTCCCTTGACGTCAATCATGTCTGGCGTGATCCAGGTCGGAAGATTTCTTCTTGATTTCTTTAACGAAAATAACGGAAGAATGAAAACAAATACGTTATTGGTAGCAGGGGCCTGCTGCACGGACCCGTGTAGGCCTGAGGGAGGTCAAAGGAACCATTGTACCCCTCAAACCGAAAGGTTTCTACATGGGTTTTTACTGCCCTTCGTGCGAGTCGATGGAACTCTCCTACGTACAAAGGAGAAGAAGACCGAAATGTCCGTTCATTTTACAACAATAATACTTCACAAGCACTGAGACATAATTTCAAATCCATGAAACAGCTTTATGAATGACCTCTTTAAGTTCCCAGCCTTTTATGAATGACCTCTTTAAGTTCCCAGCCTTTCATTTGACACAATGCCTATTTTGCCTACCCCGCTCAAGCTTTCCTGACACTTCAGTGTTATTACCAAAGAACGTACGTTTGCATTCGCATTTATTGCTTTGACAAAATAGTCTCAAGTGTCTGAAACCAAGCGCGTGTTTGAAGGGTTGCAAGCAGCCACAGATTTGGAAACGTCATCCATTTTTGCGTCGAACGGTCAAACTGAGATTAACCTGCGCTCGCACAAAATGCAGCCTCAAGCTATAACATTTGTTCTTTAAAATCTGTTAAGGTCATTAGCGTTGAGATTTTAAATATATTTAAAAAAAAGAAAAAAAAGCAGGGGCTCAAAGGACATTTTTTTTTTAGTATTGTCATCGTTCTGGAAATGCTTTCCGCACTCATAATTGAACAGCCAAGCCCTGCGTTTTCAGACAGCCTGTTCTAAATGACTCCACTAGCAATGTTATGTTAGATTATATATAATAATAATCTGAGCAGGGGTGGCCAAATCTCATTTCCCGTTTCCCGGGGCAAGATAAAATATCGCCGGGAAAGTTACATTCCAAAGGCAGCTTGCCCGCGGGAAAGATTAAAAAAAAAAAAAAAATACAAAACGCGATCGCAAAACTGGAAACATGCAGACAGTTGACTTCGCCAGCTGCTAATCTGTCGTCTGCTTCAGCAAAACAACTCTAAGCCAGTTGCTTCCCTTACATTGCTGCCGTAGCTTCTCAAAGACTCGATATTTGATTGTCTTGCAATTTGCGGGCAAGATAATATTTGTGCGGGAAAGATGAAAATGACATGTTGCCTGCCCGGGGAAAGATCAGGATGATTAAAAAATTTGGCCACCTCTGTATACAGCGCCGGATCAATCAGTTTTCAAGGGGGGGGGGGGGAGGGGGGTGCTCAACTTTTATTTTTTCTATTGCCAGGGTCTAATATATCAAAACACCACAACCAAAACTGTTCTTCTGACGTTCGTTTTGAAAGTTTCTAACTGGTGTTACACACGGCACTGAAACACAAGCGTTACAACTCAATTTTAAACACACTTCTTTATAGGTTGATGCCAGCCGAGGGTGTGTGTGTGTGTGCTGTAGTACCAAAGCACCCCCCCCCCCTGGATCCGGCCCTGTATGTGTGTGTGTATATATATATATATATATATATATATATATATATATATATATATATATATATATATATATATATATATATATATATATATATATATATATATATATATACTTTTGTCTTTGACCTGATTCTGATGTTAAAATAATGCCTATTGAAAAAGCCTCGCCGGCAGATCCGCTGCCGATGCGTCAGTGAGCTCTATACGGGGCGCAGTGCATACGCGTCTTTGGTTTGTCAAATGTCTTTTGTCATGACGTATTTTTTTTTTTAAAAATTACATAATATTATGACACACCCATCTGGTTTGCGAGTATCATAATATTATGAGTTTAATTTTCGCTTCAAGGCTTGAGAAAATGGTGACAAAACTAGAAATTTCACGGTACAATTTCAGTCTTGCTATAATTTGTGTGAAATCAGGTTGACTTTACCTAGGTACATGTTATACTAAGTACACGGCCTGCATGCTCTTCTGAAAGCGCGTCGATGTGTGCGTGTGCGTGTTAGTGCGTGCGCGCGCGCGCGCTCCCAACGTATATAAGAGGCATAGATCCTCATGCGCCCTCCGATCTATGTTTGTTGGAGATGCGCGCATGTGTGTGTGTGAGAGAGAGAGAGGCTTGCGCGCGAGAGAGAATTACGTCAAATTTAGAGTATTGCATCAATGTCTGCGAGGTGTCGGAGTTGCTTCTTTTTCGTAGTCACCGCCACTGCCCGACTTTCTCTAGAAGTCAAGCTTTTTTTCTGATTTAATTTTTTTCTGAAAAGAATTAATTTTTACTGAAGAATTTGAAAGGTTACAAGGCTGGCTAACGAACTCATCCGATGTCTTTACCAAACTAGCTATATGCAAAACTTCTAATATGCTCAGATGCTTTCTTAGCCACCCCTTGTGAATATGATCCGCATTTCTATACAGACCGAAAGACTCCCATTCTCACTGTTTGATTCATAGTCACCGAGAGCGAAGCTCGAGGTGACTATTAATCTAACTGTTTGCAAATAAGAGTCGTCAGGTCTGTCTAAAAATGATAGTCTCAAACACTCCCTTTCCAAGTTTAAAGTGATATCGGACTGTATGAGTCCGGCTTATATCATTTCAAAGCAAAAATAGACTTTTCATGAAAATAAATCAATGGGAGACAAAACTTCCATTCAGGAGAAAAATAACGAAACTTTGAGAAGAGTATTTTATGTGTTAAGAAAGTAAAATACTCGGGAAATATTTAGAACAGCCTAACAGAAAACTGTAATGATGAAAAACAACTTTTTTTCAAGTGAGAAAGGTGATAGACGGGTTTACTTCCCTTGGACATCTTTCAAATCTCGACAGTTGGTCGCACGGAAGCCACCACATACTGCAGCATGGAGCTTGCTTAATATATTACAATGGACTATCAGAGGACGACCACAATTTTCAGCAGCGAGTTTGAGCCAGCCGCCACGCCCCCAAGCATTTTTTTACTCATGCGATTTGCGTGGATCCAACATCAACATCGAGGTACAGAAGTGACTACTCTAGCACACGATGTTCATGTTGGCTCTTCTGCCAATTTTCTTCCTCCCTCCGGCCTCCTTCAGTCCTAGAGAGCGGCCATGATGCGCGTACGACAGTTCCGCGAAGACTTGAACAGGTAAGACTAAAGTTTAGTAAAAACCTAACAACATAATAGGCGATTGTGATTTAGGAACCCGCTATCACGACATTTATAAACAAAAAAAATGTCGAAATGGCCTGAAAAAAATATAAGACGCGAGGCCCGATAGCCTTTTGCGTACTGGGAGACACGTTGACATGTTACACCGCAAGCCGCCTGTTCCACGCCCCAGCCCGTGCACAAGAACCTTTCCGGTCTCGTATAGTCTCATAATGGAGGCGGCATACCCCTTGGTGACTGGTTGATCATTTGGGACGGCGCTATTTATATCTTGATCTAGATCTTGACAATTAAGTGACGTTTTCATGGATCTTAGTTACAGAAAGCTGTCTCAATTTAGCGGTAAGCAGTGAAAAACTCATCCGTAAAAGGCGCGCATTCCGCTGAAAGTCCCAAATGACTTCATTACGAGAAAACATTACGTGGGCAAACAAACTGATCTTTAAAACGGTCAAATCTGCACCACATGTTTTAAAAATATTTTTCACGTATTTCTACTGGTCACGTGATGAATTCGAGACCGGAATACCTGTGCATAGGCTGAGGCGTGCCACAGCTTGGGGTGTAACAAATATGACGCATCATTATGCGGTTTCTTCAGTAAATCGCTTCGCTCCTGGGACTTGCCGACGGTGAATCAGTTTGTACCGGGCGAAGGCGGGTTCACTGAAAGAGCCGGCCATGAATAACCCGTTCACTGCCAAGAAAAATTGGGCATCTGCTAGACTGTATAGACTACCATGAGACCCAGTGGTTGCTGGGGTTAACCCTTTTAGCCCTGGATCCCTACAGCAGGAAATGGCTTGACCTTGAATTATCATGGTCAAGCCATCTCCTACAACTGGTACATAATCGTTAGGCAACACCTCGAAACTTTGAGAAATGGGACCAAAAGGTTTAATAAGCCTCTTGCTGTAACCACTTCATATCCTTTGACGACGGCTGCGCCGGATCTCTGACGTTGGCTATACCATGACTTCCAAAACAAAATCTGCGTCCGCTGGTTGTGCAGGGGTTAACTCATTCAGCCCCGACACACCACAGCCGCAAGACATGGCTCGAGCATGATAGTTCAATGGTTGTGCCAGAATAGGCGCCAAGCTATTCTGGCACCACCCTTGAACTATCATGCTCGATCTGTCTCTTGAACTGTAATAGTCCTTCGGAACAACTTACAAATTTGGGGATTTCGGTCCTGGGGCAGAGTGTGTTAATATATGACATGGCATATGGACGCGTGCTTTTTACTGGAACCTTTATTCTCACTGTCCACTATACGCGCTTTATTTTGCAGGCTGCAGCGGTTTCAAATTACTTACTACAATCGCTGGACGGCTGGATGTACCGGAGTCGGGTGCGCCATGCCCTTCATGTGGGATACGCGGCGCAGACCGCTAACCGCGGCTGGAGTCGTAATATTACAGTCAAGGTCGCGCTCCATCACGAGTTTCTCCTCAACACTGTCAAAGAAAATGCCTTCCTCATGGATAATTATAAGGTGTTTATGTTTTGTTCCTTTGTTTATTGGTTGGATGGTTGGTTCGTTCGCTCCTTTGTTGAACAACTCTGTCCCAATGCGCAAAAGCCGCCATCGGCCCGCGCACGGCTGTGCGCGGGTCTACGGCGGCCGACGTTGGCCCGATGGCGGCCTTTTGCGCGTTGGGATGTTTTGCGACTGCCAGTCAGCAAATGACGCGATCAGTTTCCGCTACAGACACCGCAGACAGAACGCTTTCAACGTGAGTTACCTAGTTAACTGGTTAACCCTCCATGGACGGGTTACGGTGCCTGTACGGGCATGGACCAAAATACGGTGACTGTACGGGCTTTCTTTGCACAATATCTGTGATACTAACCAGTGTGATATACAAGTGATGTGTGTGTGTGTGTGTGTGTGTGTGTGTGTGTGTGTGTGTGTGTGTGTGTGTGTGTGTGTGTTTGCAGCTGCCAAATCCACAATATGTTTTAATGTTTCAGTATTATCTTTAGTATTATCTTAGTTTAAGTCATGTCTTACTTGTGTGTTTTATGTTTCTGTGAGTCAAAGAAAATTTTCCATTTTATGCTTGTCGTTTAATGGACAATAAAGTTTATTCAATTCAATTCAATTACAGCTACAGCGGGGAGATGCTGACCGAGTTCGGCACCTCCCCGCTCCAGCTGTAAAACATCCGTGGACGGATAAGCAGTTGACTCCGTCACTATAGCCACTGTGCCGATTGTTAGCTCGGCGCCTTCCCGTTTTAACTGTAAACCGTTCATGTAGGTATATCCAGTTACCATCACAAACGTGACATGGCGTAGGAATCGGTACTGCCTTGTAGGGGCACGCCCTACCTCCGTTGACATCACAGTCGTTAGCATCATGTGAATGTATCTTGCTTCCACACCACTGCCGGGACCTCACCGGTGCGCGCATTTTCAGCCAATCAGAAAATAGAAAAAAATTGTCGCAGCGCGGTTCTGTTGCTGGGTGCCACACAAGCTTTCCCTAACTAAGCAAGGAAATGGCGAAGCGCGATACTGTTTGTGCGTATACATTTCACTGAAATGGTTAGGTATTGCCATTGGGGTACCTGCAATCGGGACGAAGGTAACCTGAAACCATCAAAGAAAAGCTTCTGGCTTTTTTTCCCCTCCCGACTAACCAACGCAATGGGCTGAATAAACTGACTGAACTTGCTGTAGACCGCACACAGATCCGCGGCATCTCAACACATCAGGATACTACCCTCCTAGAGGACAAGAGCAAACGCAGAGCTGTTTGTATGCTGTAAGTGTCATTTTTCTAGATTGTTCTGAAAATGGTTACAATTCACTTGGGGAAGTGGTACATAATTCAGCGATCGAGTTATCACGGCCGGAGCGTACTGTGGGCCTACAATAATGTGCAAGCACTCGCCATCAGGCAGTACCGCTACACTGATCTGCACACTTGGGATGAATGTGTGTGTGTGTGTGATTTTAAATATGGAATTAACTCTCCAGAAACACCATTACCAAAGGTGTATGCCCTTATATTTCTTCAGTTTGCACTCTCTCACTCATTGTAACAAATCACGACAAGCACAAATCGACACATCAGTCACTTCAACACTAACAGTAGGCCTAACACATTTCATCAGATCTATTTATGATGAGCATATATTCATGCAACGTTTTTCTTCTCAGCATTTGTGGGATGGCGAACACAGTGAGTTGCACCCCTACCCATTCCAGCAGACGAGTCACCTGCCTACAAATCCAGACTGCTCACAAAAGGGGGCAGTACAGATTCCGGCTGTAAAATCTTCGCAGAAAGATCAAGTCTTGCAACATACACCTGACACTGTAGCTGGCAAGTGTGGGGCAGCGGAACAACGATGCAAGTATATCTTTGTGTATATATGCTGACAATAACAGCAGAGGTGCATACCTAACATTTCGCTTACACTCTGTGATGACATTTCACTTTCCAAGTCAGACTTTCATTGTTCTTTGTAGAAAGCTGACAGTGTGAAACAGTGATGCCATGAATGGAATGTCTTGTGTGATTTGCGATACATTTACATCCCTTTGGGTAAAAACAATAACCTGTTATATTAGCTGACCTTGCACCTGCGTGTGGTTGGAATATGATTTCTTCAGTCCCACGCTGGTGTTGTCAGCTAATTTCACACAAAATCCTGGTAACTGATATGCCTCAAGTATGGTGTAATTTCTGGATGCGGGTGGGCATTTGACTTTGATTATGCCTGTCTGGCCACTATCGCACACTTTGAGTTGCTCCTAGAAATAGAAACTGTGGATTAACCGCCACAATGCTGCGCTTGTGCAGGTGTCTGTCAGGAAGTACTTCTAAATATTTACTCTTGGCAGTGTCCTCATGTAGTTTACATAAAATGTGGCTGCAGCTGAGAAAAAAGTGTGTGAAAAGATTCTGTCAAGACATTTGTCAGAAACGTTTGCTTTTCTATTTAGATCTATGTGGAAGTTTCATGTTGATAGTTTCTTGGGGGGGGGGGGGGGGGGGGGGGGGAGGTGTTTTTTTCCCTCTACCCAGTGATTAGAACTGGTCAGTTCTCTGTTCTTTCCTCACGTTTCTCAGGATTTGAACACTAACTGGTCAAGCAAAGGCGATCCAGTTCTTGTAGGTGATCACATGGGTACCTCGTTGTGACACACACGTCAGCGACCCTGTTGATTCCCTGGCATTGGCTCTCTTTTCAGTCTCCTGGTCTGTGGACAAATATTGAGCGCAGCTTTAGAAATACGTTTGACGTTTTAAGTGTTTATACTTTTTTTTAAAATTTCTCTTTTAGGGATTTCACCATTAGACTACCTGGCCATCGCTGCAGAGTGCAAATTCTGAAATAGCAAGCTAGAAGATAAAGATAGACCTGCTGGAGGAGGAGATCAGATCAAGAATTTGAAAATCTTAATGCATCTCAATGCTGCAAAGAACTAAAGGTGTGCAGACGCAACCAGCAGCAGAAGAAGTATTTGGAATGGACTTTGTGAGGAAAAAAGGAGAGACAAGTAAACAACCTGTTCCAGTTCTACACTGCATTAACATATATTTGGGTTTTGGCTTTTTTGTCATTTCTGTTGCCAAATGTCAATCTTTTAAGCACAAGTATAGTGAAAAAGGCCCTTTTTCACTATACTTGTGCTTAAAAGATTGACCATTTGGCAACACAAATGACAAAACAGCCAAAACCGAACATATGTTAATGCAGCTGTAGTACAGCCACACGATAGACTGTTTCTCACTCTTTGCTGATTGAGAAATTTTGAAGACTTCATAATAAAATGAAAATGAGTTTTAAATCTAGTATTCCTATGCTATCAGGTTGTAAGTGTCACTGTGAATCAGCCATTTATGACCTGAACCATTATTTCTCTGTGTGTTGTGTTTTGGCATGTGAACCACTCATATTCCAGAATAAAATATAATTTACCAGTTAATAATAGTTTTGATTTTAATTTAGGTAATGCTTACTTCTTGCTTGTGTTGATGTGGCATGTTATGGGCCTTTTCGTCCGCTTCTCCGATGGCCAGGCTAGCACACCATCGTTTTATTATTGCCGGGACAGATGCGATCTTGGTGCCTTTTGATATTGCCGCTCATCAGGCTTGCGGCATGTCCCTGCAGCTCAGTCGATTAGGAACATGGGTCAAACAGTTTAGCTGCCTTGAAATACTGAAGAGATTTCTGAAGCCCAATGACACGAGAACAATGACCATTGAACCTGAAATACAAATCATACATGCATGGTTATTTATTAATAATCTTTCTCCCCCTCTCTCTTTCACACACACACACACACACACACACACACACACACACACACACACACACACACACACACACACACACACACACACACACACACACATTGATTCTATTTGTGAGTGAAAGTAATCAGCTCATCCTGACACTGAACACAGCCAGCAATAGAGAGCGCTGAGCAGCACTGCCATCCAGCTACGATGAGACAAGATGGACTAAAATGGCTCGGATAAGTGCGCTAATTTTTTTTATTAAGCAACACCAATAACAAAAACACCTACCCGGCTCTGCAGGCACTGACAGCTTCTGTGACCTGTGCTTGCTGATGCTCATTTTCCACGTACAGTTTGTGTGGATCGGCGCCGCGTTCTTGTAGATCTGCGACCGGTCAACACGGATGCAACTTGAACGGAATCACTGCCAGTTGTTTGATAAATATGAATAGCATCAATGAAACTTGACGCAAACTTGCTTTGCCTCGATCTAGAGCCGTTTTTGACATAATATATATGTGTCCTGGCATAAATGTAGGCTTGTAGACTTTGCAACGCATTCCAGTCGAATCACGCGCGCTATTGTCCGCCATATTGCCCAAGGGACAGGAAAGCTTGTGGCACCCAGCAAAAATTGCTAGGGGGAGTGGCGTTTGTGGCGCGTGCTCGGTGAGGTCCATGCAAACGTCCTCTCCAAAATCGCAGCTTCTTCTGTTCGGTTCCTTTTGGCCAAGTGCTGCACCGTACCGCTTCCGCTGACAAAGAAGTGGTTACTATGTGATCCCATTTCAGTAGCCCTGACGAACTACAGCGGGAGATGGATCGTCTATAATAATTTGAGGGTAGTGCTAGATTAGCTTGGCGCCATCCGGCGCCAAGCTAATCTGGCACTACCCTCGAATTATATGGCCATTGGGTTAAATGGGTAGTCTCGAAATTAAAAAAAAAAATTGATAAATTACTGAACACTTATTCATTCGTTTATTTATGATTTAATTTGAACACATTCTTGGCCAGGTGCTGCATTACTCTGGTAATCTGGACGTCATTGTGAGCGTACCTATGACAGAAGCGTTCTTGGCCGGCGTGCCGTGGTCTGGTCAGGCCATCTACAACAACGGTATCAACACCCCCTGGTACTTTGAACCTCGACAGGTCGTGGGCTACTTCCAGAAAATCAACAATTTCACCAGGGTGAGACACTTTGATACTTTGATGAGAGAACATCTCAGCGAAGAAAAGAAACGCTCTTTGAAAAAAAAAAAACCCCACAGTTTTTTTATGTTTCAAAACAGATATACACACGAACAATGTACAACTTTCTTTTATGGATCATCCCATCACGAACAGACAAGTTACAAATTGTGT
Source organism: Semisulcospira habei (assembly GCA_036245525.1). Classification (NCBI taxonomy): domain Eukaryota; kingdom Metazoa; phylum Mollusca; class Gastropoda; family Semisulcospiridae; genus Semisulcospira; species Semisulcospira habei. Next base: position 145,191,500 of record BTPG01000003.1, read on the forward strand.
AATTTTTACAATGACTATTTTGAATGGAAAAAAAATGATAAACTGTTTTTAAATGTCTTTTCTAAACGCGTCTCTTCATTTACACGCTTGGCAGTCACATTTTTTTGTCTAGATTTCGATACTTTGAAGTCTGTTATGACAGGTAAGCGAAACGTCCTTTGGCCCCGGCCTTCCCTCGTGACGAAAAGACTTTCGGGTCGACGTCGGTCTTAGTGGGCCCGCGCACGGCTGTGCGCGGTCCCACTGCGACCAACGTCGGCGGGAGGCTCGTTTGCTTACTGGAACTTTGGCGCGCAAGCTGCCGCACAGAACTGTACGTAGAAGGTTGTACATAGTCTTGCGGTTTGTCGTTTGCTTTTTACTTTCTAACCCCTTCACTGTCAAGTGGGCGCAGATCGTGTTCTAGAAATCTTTGTTAACCCTTATCATTCGGAATGCGCCAGTGTGTGAAATAACTTACTTTGACTGAAATAGTTCAAGGGTAGTGCCAGAATAGCTTGGTGCCTCTAAGCGCCAAGCTATTCTGGCACCACCCTTGAATTAAAGCCGTTGGTCTATATCCTTGTCTGTAAGTACTATAATGTAGCTTGCACATGGCAGTGCACTTGGCGCTGGCTACACCCTCTACTGGTCAGGCAGGCCTGCATCAGAAAGACGGCTCTCAGGCGTGGGCTTCATGTGAAGACCCCGATTGCGACTAAGTTGGAAAACCTACCAACGGGTCACTCCGACCGCATCATGTCCATGCGCCTCCCACTGAGACACCAGCAATACGTCACCCTTCTCAGTGTGTACTCCCCAACCCTCCTGGCAGAGCCTGCAGAAAAAGACAAGTTCTACTCTGACCTGCGCAGCCTCCTGCAGAGCACCCCTGCAGACGACAAAGTCATCATCCTTGGCGACTTCAACGCCAGAGTGGGCCAAGACTCTGAAGCCTGGAAAGGAGTCCTCGGCAAGCATGGCGTTGGGAACTGCAATGACAATGGTCGCCTACTGTTGGAGCTCTGTGCAGAGCAGCAACTTGTCATCACCAACACTACTTTCCAGCAAAAGGACAGTCGAAAGACCACCTGGATGCATCCTCGCTCCAAACACTGGCACCTTATCGACTATGTCCTAGTGCGTCAGAGGGACCGCAGTGACGTCCTCCTCACCAGAGTGATGCTCAGCGCAGAGTGCCACACTGACCACCGCCTTGTTCGCTGCAAACTCAGGCTCCGCCTCAAGCTGAAACCCAAGAAAGCCCCCCCCCCCCCCCCCCCCCCAAGAAAAAGCTTGATGTTGCCAGCCTTCAGCGTGACGACAAGAAAGCTGCCCTTCAGGCCGATTTACAGCGCATGCTCAAAGACACAGTTGATCCAGCAGACTCCTCTCCTGAAACATTCTGGGAACAACTGAAAACTGCTATTGTAAAATCCTCTGTGGAAGTCTTGGGCTTTGCTAGAAAGAGGAACAAAGACTGGTTTGACGAAAACGACGTAGAGATCCAGGAACTTGTAACAAAACAAAAAAAAAAAAGCCGCCCACCAGGCCCACCTAGTCCAGCCTTCCTGCCCTGTGAAGAAGTCTGCCTTCCGCCTCATCTGCAGCAGTCTCCAGCTCAAACTTAGAGAGCTCCAGAACGAGTGGTGGTCCAGACTCGCACAGAGGACCCAGCTCTGCGCTGACAACGGTGACTACAGGGGCTTCTACGAAGCACTGAAAGCAGTGTATGGCCCTAGGCACCTGGTACAAAGTCCCCTGCGAAGCGCTGATGGACAGGCACTCCTCACAGATAATACCTCCATCTTGAACAGCTGGTCGGAATACTTTCAGGACCTCTTCGGCGCTGAGCGCACTGTTCAAGAAACAGTCATCCTCCAAATCCCACACCTTCCACTAAAGGTTGAATTGGACGAACCGCCCACCGCCGAAGAGACCCTCACAGCCATCCACCAGCTCAAGAGTGACAAAGCAGCAGGCATTGACGGAATCCCGCCAGAGATATGGAAACATGGAGGCCCAGCACTGCACAACAAGCTCCACGACCTTTTTCTCTGCTGCTGGGAAAAAGGAACACTACCAAAGGATCTCCGTGATGCAGTCATCATCACCCTGTACAAGAACAAAGGAGAGAAGTCTGCCTGCTCTAATTATCGTGGAATTACCCTGCTGTCCATTGCCGGGAAAATTCTCGCAAGGTTGCTCCTGAATCGGCTGGTACCTGCCATCGCTGAAGACCACCTGCCAGAGGGCCAGTGTGGCTTCAGAGCCAACAGGAGTACCACCGACATGGTCTTTGTGCTGAGACAGCTTCAGGAGAAGTGCCGCGAGCAGAACAAAGGGCTGTACGTAACGTTTGTCGACCTAACAAAAGCGTTTGACACTGTGAGCAGGCAAGGTATGTGGCAGATCCTGGAGCGACTAGGTTGTCCCCCAAAGTTCCTCAACATGATCGTCCAGCTCCACGAGGACCAGCAAGGCCAGGTCAGACTAAACAGTGACCTCTCATAACCATTCCCCATTCGCAACGGCGTGAAGCAAGGCTGCGTGCTGGCACCGACCCTCTTCACCATCTTCTTCAGCATGATGTTGAAGCAGGCCACAGTGGACCTCGACGATGACGACGCAGTGTACATCAGGTATCGTCTCGATGGCAGCCTGTTCAACCTCAGACGACTGCAGGCCCACACGAAAACCCTAGACCAACTGATTCGTGAGCTGGTCTTTGCTGATGACGCTGCCCTCGTTGCACACACAGAGAGAGCCTTGCAGCGCATTACGTCCTGCTTCGCAGATGCCGCCCAGCTCTTTGGACTTGAGGTCAGTCTGAAAAAGACAGAGGTCCTTCATCAGCCGGCACCCAAGGAAGAGCGTCGCCCTCCCCACATCACCATCGGCGAGTCCGAACTGAAGTCTGTACACCAGTTTACCTACCTTGGCTGCATCATCACGTCAGACGCCAAGCTGGACAAGGAGCTGGACAACAGGCTGGCAAAAGCGAACAGTGCTTTCGGGCGACTATTCAAGCGGGTGTGGCACAATCAACAGCTGAAAAAAGGCACCAAGATCAGCGTGTACAGAGCTGTCGTCCTCACCACCCTGCTGTACGGTTCCGAGTCCTGGGCCCTCTACCGCAGCCAACTACGACTCCTCGAACGCTTTCACCAGCGCTGCCTGCGTACCATCCTCAACATTCACTGGAGTGACTATGTCACCAACGTCGAGGTCCTTGAACAGGCGGAAACTGTGAGCATCGAGGCTTTGCTGCTGCGGACACAGCTTCGCTGGGCGGGGCACGTCTCCAGGATGGAGGATCATCGCCTACCCAAGATCACTCTGTTCGGCGAGCTCGCCACTGGACACCGAGACAGAGGGGCACCAAAGAAGAGATACAAAGACGGTCTCAAGAAGTCACTTAGTGCCTGCCAAATCGACCACCGCCAGTGGTCTTCGCTTGCTGCGGACCGTGACACCTGGCGCTCCACCATTCACAAGGCAGCCGTCTCCTTTGAGGACTCTCGCAGAGCTAACCTTAAGGACAAGCGGCTCAGAAGAAAAAACAGAGTTGTCGTAACTCAGAACCCTGACCAGACCTTCCCCTGCAGCCACTGCGGTCGAACCTGCCTGTCCCGGATTGGCCTCCGCAGCCACGAAAATGCCTGCAGACGACGTGGGCAAGCCCTATACAATCTTCGTTCGCGAAGTCAAGCCAAGAGACATGGCAGTGCACAAATTAGAAGCTTTTAGCCTCAGTATGATATGGGCTAATGCAGCGCCAACGCGCCCCAGCCGTCCAAGGAACACGAACAGAAAGTGGTGTCATCAAGAGGCATAGATCCTCGTGAGCCCCCCCCCCCCCCAAACTGCGGGGGCGCATGAGGATCAGTGTCTCTGTCACTAGTGGATTGTGCCCACTTTTTCTCGGCAGTAAAGGGGCTAATGTTTAAATACCCAAGGTACAGCACGAGGGCTGAACGATCAGCTTTGAATGTGTGTGTAGACAGAACTTGCCTAGCCTGATGTGCTCTATACAGAGGTTAACCCATTTAGCCCCCAGTCCCTACAGCAGGAGATTGATTGACTATGATAATTCAAAGGTAGTGCCAGATTAGCTTAGCGCCTTCAGGCGCCAAGCTAATCTGGCAATACTCTTCAATTATCATGGTCAATCCATCCCCTGCAACTGGTACATAGTCGTTAGGCATCACCTCCACCTCCCGCTACGCAAAGCAAAACAAAAATGCTCAGTTCGACCGATGAAACTCGAGCTTTGGTGAGCTTTTTGTCGGTCGAACTGAGCCCTCGTGACTTAGATTGCGTGAGGAGATGTCAGGCATGATGTAATTTATTTATGCAACTTCTTGAAGGGGTTTAACCACAGGATCGAAATATTCTTTTCTCTTCGAAATAGTGCGGTGCCACATCTGGGTCGCTCCTAGTGGCTGATCGTTATGTGGCACGAGAAACAGCCAAAAGTGCGGCGTGCACAACCTTTATCACGCGTGAATTGAGACACCCTTGTTTCCGACTTGTAACACATGGTCGAGAAAGGCGTGTCATTTTTATATATTAAAACATGTTCAGCCAATTGAAAGTTTTGCCCACATACTCAAATATGACTTGCGGCATCTAATGACTAGTTTTACACCAGGTTATACTGCACAACTGTGGACACATGGCGCCAAGCGACCAACCCGAGTACACGCTGGCGATGATGCAGCGCTTCATATTTGATCTGCCGTTTGAAAGTCCGCCCTACTGGAATCCAGATGCATACCAACATATAAACTGGGAACATGAACGATGGGAATCTGAATGACGTCACAATCGGGGGATGTGGATGATGTCACAAACTGGGAATCTTATTCTGACTGACGTCACATAACGTGGCTCTGAATACGCCATTAACTGGTTATCTGATTGACGTAAAAAACTGGCGATTTTGGAGGCGTCATCTAACGACTATGCACTAGTTGCAGGAGATAGATTGACCATGATAATTCAAGGATAGTGCCAGATTAGCTAGTCTGGCACTACCCTTGAATTATAAGATAAGCTAAGAGCATGGTCTGTTGACATGCTGAAAACTTGACGGTGACTGTGACCAGACATTTTGTCCACATCTGGTTGTTTTTGGCTTCCTAAAAAATTCATGGAAATTGTCACCACATTCAGAGAGATGATTGGCTATAATACGCTCACTTATTTGACCCCAAGGCCGCATTTCCCAGCTAAACACCATCCAACTGAAAGAGGTATAGATCCTCATGAGCCCCCGCAGTTGCGGGAGCTCATGGGGATCTATGCCTCTTTGCTGACTAGTCGACTGGCAATGAAGGGGTGGGTGTGTCTATAGTTTGGATTCTCAATTACTGCTGACAATTTCTTGCACAAATAATGTTAGCATGCAATATGTTAGCTTTACTTCCAGTGTTAAATCCATTATCTGATATGACTTCTCCAACGAAACTTATATTCTGATTAACGTACTGTATCCACAAATAAGATGGTATTTGAAGAGTGATTATTGCACTGCAAGCTTGAGAGGGGTCTGACTCGTATATCAACACGCACTGAGCTCGTCAGGCGCCTACGCTCGTAGCGTTAAAGGGTACACTGATGTAAAGTGGATGCGTGCCACAGGTGCGAAGGGATGGGTTGTTAATTGGTTTAAAAATACATGTTGTTGCTTTGTGTAATCCTTTTACATAATGGCTGCATCACTTGGGTGGGGTTGACTACTTTTTTGTTCCCATGGTCACCCTGGTCTGCCCCACAGGGTGGGTTTTTCTCTTTCTTTTTATGGGGCATCTGTTTCTGTCGACCCATTGTCCAGTTCATCTGTATTTTCTTTTTAAAATCTCCCTATTGTCTGCGCTGCCTGTAGTCCTTGATACTGGGTTGTGTTGCTAAATGGTCTGCTGCACCTAAGAGATGATAAGTTATGTGTTTGAGGTTTAATGCATTTTTGTAAAAATGTCATTTCCGTGTACATCTAGTGTAATTTTAATGATTTTCTCATCTTTTTAAGTCCCTTCTAATTTAATAGCATATCCATGATGTCAAAGGCTTGCAGGCCTAAACCTCTAACAATTGAACAAGATAAACAAGATGGGATGAATCATAACCCATAAAGTCCCTTCTATATGAGAGCTGTCCTCGCTGTCAATGGTCTCAACCTTTTGTCTTTGACCTGACTCTGATGTTGAATTATCTCCTATTGAAAAAGTCTCGCAGATCTGCCAATGCGTCAGTGAGTTCTATAAGGGGCGCAGCACATACGCGTCATTGATTTGTCAACCGTCATTTGTCATGACGTAAGTTTTAGTTTTTACGTAATTTTATATTTTACGTGATATGAGTTTCACTTTCGTCATGTCTAGTTATGCTAACCTCGCTGCTGAACGTACATTTAGCGCGAAGCGCCGTAGGTGTGTATGTATGTATTATGTGTGTGCGTATGGTAACACTACTTTTCAGCAAAAGGACAGTCGAAAGACCACCTGGATGCATCCTCGCTCCAAACACTGGCACCTTATCGACTATGTCCTAGTGCGTCAGAGGGACCGCAGTGACGTCCTCCTCACCAGAGTGATGCCCAGCCCACACTGACCACCGTCTTGTCCGCTGCAAACTCAGGCTCCACGTCAAGCCAAAATCCAAGAAATGGGGGCCCCCCAAGAAAAAGCCTGATGTTGCCAGCCTTCAGCGTGACGACGTGAAAGCTGCCTTTCAGACAGATTTACAGCGCAGGCTCAAAGACACAGCGGACCCAGCAGACTCCTCCCCTGAAACACTTTGGGAACAACTGAAAACTGCTATTGCTAAATCCTCTGCAGAAGTCCTGGGTTTCGCTAGAAAGAAGAACAAAGACTGGTTTGACGAGAACGATGTAGAGATCCAGGAACACCTAGCAAAAAAAAAAAGAGCTGCCCATCAGGCCCACCTAGCCCAGCCTTCCTGCCCTGTGAAGAAGTCAGCCTTCCGCCTCGTATGCAGCAGTCTCCAGCGCAAGCTCAGAGATCTCCAGAATGAGTGGTGGACCAGACTTGCACAGAGGACCCAGCTTTGCGCTGACAATGGTGACTACAGGGGCTTCTACGAAGCACTGAAATCTGTGTATGGCCCCAGACACCTGGTACAAAGTCCCCTGCGAAGCGCGAATGGCCAGGCACTCCTCACAGATAATACCTCCATCTTGAACCGCTGGTCGGAGTACTTTCAGAGCCTCTTCAGCGCTGAGCGCACTGTTCAAGAAGCAGTCGTCCTACATATCCCACAACTCCCAGTAAAGGTTGAATTGGACGAACCGCCCACCGCTGAAGAGACCCTCACAGCCATCCACCAGCTCAAGAGTGGCAAAGCAGCAGGCATTGGTGGAATACCACCAGAGATCTGGATCTGGAAACATGGAGGCACAGCACTGCACAACAAGCTCCATGACCTCTTTCTCTGCTGCTGGGAGGAAGGAACACTACCAAAGGATCTCCGTGACGCTGTCGTTATCACCCTGTACAAGAACAAAGGCGAGAAGTCAGACTGTTCCAACTATCGGGAAATTACCCTGCTGTCCATTGCTGGGAAAATTCTTGCAAGGCTGCTCCTGAATCGGCTGGTACCTGCCATCGCTGAAGACCACCTCCCAGAGGGCCAGTGTGGCTTCAGAGCAAACAGGAGCACCACCGATATGGTCTTTGTGCTGAGACAGCTTCAGGAGAAGTGCCGCGAGCAGAACAAAGGGCTGTACGTAACGTTTGTCGACCTAACAAAAGCGTTCGACACTGTGAGTAGGCAAGGCATGTGGCAGATCCTGGAGCGACTTGGCTGTCCCCCAAAGTTCCTCAGCATGATTGTCCAGCTACACGAGGACCAGCAAGGCCAGGTCAGACTCAACAATGTTCTCTCATAACCATTCCCTATTCTCAACGGCATAAAGCAGGGCTGCGTGCTGGCACCGACCCTCTTCACCATCTTTTTTAGCATGATGTTGAAGCAGGCCACAGTAGACCTCGATGATGACGATGCAGTGTACATCAGGTATCGTCTCGATGGCAGCCTGTTCAACCTCTGACGACTGCAGGCCCACACGAAAACCCTAGACCAACTGATTCGTGAGCTGCTTTTTGCTGATGACGCTGCCCTCGTTGCACACACAGAGAGAGCCCTGCAGCGCATCACGTCCTGCTTCGCAGACGCTGCCCAGCTCTTTGGACTCGAGGTCAGTCTGAAAAAGACAGAGGTCCTCCATCAGCCGGCACCCAAGACAGTGTATCGCCCTCCTCACATCACCATCGGCGAGTCTGAACTAAAGTCAGTGCACCAGTTTACTTACCTTGGCTGCATTATCACGTCGGACGCCAAGCTGGACAGGGAGCTTGACAGCAGGCTGGCAAAAGCGAACAGCGCTTTCGGGCGACTTTTCAAGCGGGTGTGGCACAATCAACAGCTGAAAACAGGCACCAAGATCAGCGTGTACAGAGCTGTGGTCCTCACCACCCTGCTGTATGGTTCCGAGTCCTGGGCCCTCTACCAGCCAACTACGACTCCTCGAACGTTTCCACCAGCGCTGCCTGCGTACCATCCTGGGCATTCACTGGAGTGAGTGTGTCCCCAACGTCGAGGTTTTTGAACAGGCTGAAACTGTGAGCATCGAGGCTGCTGCGGACACAGCTCCGCTGGGCGGGGCATGTCTCCAGGATGGAGGATCATCGCCTACCAAAGATCACCCTGTTCGGCGAGCTTGCTACTGGACACCGTGACAGAGGGGCACCAAAGAAGAGATACAAAGACTGTCTCAAGAAGTCACTTAGTGCCTGCCAAATCGACCACCACCAGTGGTCCTCGCTTGCTGTGGACCGTGACACCTGGCGCTCCACCATTTACAAGGCAGCTGTCTCCTTTGAGAACTCTCGCAGAGCTAGCCTTAAGGACAAGCGGCTCAGGAGAAAAAACAGAGATGCCGCAACTCAGAACCCTGGCCATACCTTCCCCTGCAGCCACTGCGGTCGAACCTGCCTGTCCCGGATTGGCCTCCGCAGCCACGAACAAGCCTGCAGACGTCGTGGGCAACGCCTATAAAATCTTCGTTCGCGAAGTCAAGCCAAGAGAGAGAGAGAGAGATGTATGTAAACAAGAGAATCTCCGATATTTCTGTACACACAAGCTTAAAACTTGGCGAAATACTTTCTTAAAAGGGTGGCTGAGAGAGCCTCCGAGCATATGGTAATTGAATGTCTCATTGAAGACATAAACAACCGTTTATCGGAAGTCCAACATCCATATTAGAGTCCATAATTTTTGTCATATATACTTGAACTTTTGGATATAGCTAGTTTGGAGAAAGTCATTGGATGAGTTCGTTAGCCAGCTTTGCATCCTTTCAACTTCTTTAGTAAAAGTTAATTCTGTTCAAAAAAAAAATTAAAACAGTAAAAAAAAAAAATTTTTTTAACTTGACTTCTAGATAAAGTCAGACTGGCGGTGATGTAAAAGAGGCAACTCCGTCACCACGCTGACATTGACATAATACTCTAAATACGACGTAATTCTCTCTCTCGCGCGCGCTCTCTCTTTCTCACACTAACATGCGCGTATCTCCACTGAGTAGGAAAAGAGCCTCATGCGCCCTTCGGGCGCATGAGAATCTATGCCTCTTGGAGAATCTTGGAGCGCGCGCGCACGCACGCACTAACACGAACACACACATCGACGCGCTTCCAGAAGAGCATGCAGGTGGCCCGTGTACTTAGTCAGTATATCATGTAGGTAAAGTCAACCTGCTTTGACACAAATTATAACAAGACTGAATTTGTACCGTGAAGTTCTAGACCATTTTCTCAAGCCTATGAAGCGAAAGTGAAATTCATATCACGTAAAATATAAATGATTACGTAAAAACTAAAACTTACGTCGTGACAAATGACTTTTGACAAATCAGTGACGCGTCAGTATGTCCTGCGCCCCTTATAGAACTTACTGACGCATTGGCAGATCTGCGAGACTTTTTCAATAGTAGATAATTCAACATCAGAATCAGGTCAAAGACAAAAGGTAGAGACCCTTGACAGCGAGGACAGCTCTCATATAGAATGGACTTTGTGGGTTATGGTTCATCCCATCTTGTTGTATACTAGGGTACGATAAATTAGCACGAAGGTGCAGCGTCCTTTGCATGGCTGAGGTTTATTTTGCATATTAGACCGGCTGGCGACATACATTCAGTATTCTGTTTGTAGGTCTTTTGTTCAAAAGCAGAGCAGGCACGTCCTGAGAAAGTTTTGTCACTGAGTTGCTGTCGGGACGTTAAAGCAAAGTACAACCAACCAACCATTACGCAATGCTATTTCTAAGTCTATGCGAACTTGTACAGTTTGATATTTTGCATAATTTAGTAATAAAATCGTATGCTTTGTGTCACGCGGCGTTTCTGTTGTTTTGAAATAAAGTGCCTGTCTCCGCGCGCGCGTCTGTGTGTGCGTGCCTGCAAGTTGCGCGTCCCTGCTCAGTTGCGGATGCGCGCGTACACGAGTTTCTGGCTTTCTTATCTTCTTCAACTTTGGTATGCCTTGATTAACTCATTCAGCCCCGACACACCACAGCAAGATATGGATCGAGCATGATAGTTCAAGAGTGGTGCCAGAATAGCTTGGCGCCCATAGGCGCCAAGCTATTCTGGCACCACCCTTGAACTATCATTGCTCCGGCGATCTGTCTCTAGAATTGTAATACAAGCAAGATATGGATCGAGCATGATAGTTCAAGAGTGGTGCCAGAATAGCTTGGCGCCCATAGGCGCCAAGCTATTGTGGCACCACCCTTGAACTATCATTGCTCCGGCGATCTGTCTCTAGAATTGTAATACAGTCCTTAAGAGGACAACTTCAAAATCAGTTGGGGGATTTCGGTCCTGGCGCAGAATGTCTCAGCAGCCCTGTGCGCCAGTTGATAAATTAGCAAACTGAGCTTTGCCCCGGCTTTCGATTGTGCAGCCACAGGTCATGTTACATATTCAAATTGGGCAGTTCAGGCAGTGCAATAACCGGTGTTTTTTTTTAATAATTTTTGCCTTGTTTGAAAATTTGTATTAGGGCTGAATGTTTGAATTTGCTGGAAATTTCTGGTTAGATGAGAGGAGACATGTTTTGGTGCTTTGATTCATACCATCCTGAGCTTATCCATTGGACAATTGTGGGCCTATATTGAGTTGTTGTTGACGTAGTGATATGAGGTGCACGCTGATTTCAGCTGTGCTTGGGTGTGGGGTTGGTAAGAAATCAGGTTCATAGCCAAAAAATGAGAGCGTCAATGTGCTGGTGGTTTTTTTATTTTTTATTTTTTTAAATTTTGTGTGTGTGTGCATGGCAAATGTGCAGCTGGTGGGCGGTAGTGTTTTTTTTTAGGGGATTGAAATATTAGGGGATGACTGGGACTGACTATGGCTAAGAGACTGGACAGTACGGAAACGGCACTGTGTTCCGTGGCCTGTCAGTCACCTCACCTACGCAACAGTCTATACCTCAACGGACAGCGAAGAAAAGGGCCCTGAATTACGGCAAGTGTGGGTGCGAGTCAATTATCATCAAGCTGTCGTGAGAGATATCTGGCACATTTCAAACACAATCGTATTTCTTCCCTCCTTTTTGCTCCTGCGGCTCCCTGGATGACCAAAAGCTCAGTTTTCGTATTTTTTAGTTCACGGATAGTACGGTACAAAACAATCCAGCAAGGCACTGTGCAAGGAGGACGAAGGAGAGGAAGACAGAGGAAGAGATGGGAGGACAATATCTCAGAGTGGACAGGACTGAAGCTGGGCGATACGCTGAGAATGGCAGAGAACAGAGAGGACAGGGAGCTGGTTGTCAAGTCATAAGTGGTGCCCCAACGGTCGGTCGGCAAGACTACGGGATATAGATAGATAGATAGATAGTACGGGTTGACTGAAAATCATATCTTCACTTATACCGTGTATACACTATATAGTTATAACCATTTTTACACTTTATCGTTACCACTACAATACAATACAATACAATACAATACAATACAATAAACTTTATTATCCTCGAGGGGAAATACTGGCGCAGCGGTATACACAAAGAAACAAGAATAAAAGTAATAAAAGTTACATGTTCACGTCATCCACAACACCCTTCCCCCCTCCTCCCTCCATACCCTTTTGCATACATACAAACAAGCAACATAAACTCACTAGTAATAATAATAAATAAATAATAATAAATAATAATACCGTTATTATATAGGCGCGTTTTCTCAATTTTTGGGCGAATCGAATCAAAGCGCCGCGAACTGAAACCCAACACGCACACTCACGTAACAGACACGGATTTACGCCATTTAAGACAAACACAGTACAAGACAGACGAAGGGCCAGTTCGGCTACTGAAGTTACAGAGATTTTTGATCGCTTGTATTTGAAATTTGTAAAGTGGCCTGAAACCGGTACCAAAGTGTGGGGGGTGGTGGGGTAGAAGAACCGGAGTACCCGGAGAAAGAACCCCCGACGGTCCGCCCGAATTATCGGTGAAACTTACCAGAGGAGAAAAGTCCGACGCCGGAAACCGGTATCGAACCTCGCACCTTTGGCATTGGTGGCAGGCGCCTTAACTACTGCGCCACGGACCGCCGTATACATAATAAACAATAGGCTAAGACTAGACTAAAATAATTACATGTGTAAAGTCATGGAGGGTATCACTGCAACAACATAAACTTATAACTAAAAACAAATATACTATACATAAAACTAAACGCACGAAGACACACACACACACACACACACACACACACACACACACACACACACACACACACACACACACACACACACACACACACACACGCAAGCACGCACGCACACAGGGCTGTAACACATGGCCTGCAGGCAGTGAGGTCAGCTCGTCTCATCGTTTAGCAGTCTGATGGACTTGAGGATAAATGCCGACCGACGACGAATTCACGGTCTTACAGTAGTTCTGAACCGCCGAGCTGATGTTAACAGATCCTTTTCACTATGCGGAACGTGACTGTCGTCTGAAACGATGCGACAAGCTTTCCTCACTACCTGCTTCTCGTTTCAGAGAAGTGAGAGTGGACTGCTGTACGCCGGTAAGCTTGCTACTGATGTTCACTATTCTCTGCAGTTTGTTCTTGTCCTTCACACTGACCTTACCGAACCAACAGATAAAAGAAAAGGTAAGAACACTCTGAATAAAAGTCTTATAAAACATGGACAGAATGGAATTGTCAATGTTAAAAGAACGCAACTTTCTGAGACAGTAGAGACGCTGCTGACCTTTCTTGTACGCAATGTCACAGTAACGGTCCCATTTCAGCCTGTTCAACTGTCGATCGTCGTGCCGAGGTACTTATAACGGTCCACAATCTCTACCCTCCCTCCATTGATGACCGTTTCAGACTGGGGTAGGGGATCTTTACGGAAGTCTATACACAAGTCCTTGGTCTTGCCTACGTTTAAACACAGGCTGTTGTTCTCTCTCTCTTAATAAAGTTTCATTTCATCTCTCTCTCTCTCTCTCTCTCTCTCTCTCTCTCTCTCTCTCTCTCTCTCTCTCTCTCTCTCTCTCTCTCTCTCTCTGCTCTCTCTCTCTCTCTCTCTCAAACACACACACACACACACACACACACACACACACACACACACACACACACACACACACCATCACACACACACACACACACACACACACACACACACACACACACACACATTAACGCATGCAGGCACATAAACACACACACACACACACACACATAAGCATAAACTCACGTCAATTTTCTCCGGAATTCAATTGTTGTCTATTGAAAAGTATCGGTTTTATAATGCCTGTTTCGGAAATGTGCTCACGAACTGATTGTGTTGTTTGTTGCGGCACTCGGAAAGTGTTATGTGACTGTCGGAAATGAAACAGAAGATAAAATGAAATATATTAAAGGGAGCGGATGGGCGGGCTCCAACACGGATTCACAAGGATATAGTACGCAAAAGGTCATCGGGGCGATGTAGCGGCAATGGGCCAGGGCCGACCTCGGCCCACCGGCTGGCAATGCACTGCGGGTAAACTGAATGTGTAGGCTAGACTGAGTTTCTTCAGTTTGGCCATGCCCGGTGCGCGAAGGCCATAAAGTTGGGCCGACATCAGCCGCCGTTGGCCCGCGCACAACCGTGCGCGGGCCAACGGCAGCTGACGTCGGCCCGATGGCTTTCTGCACATTAGGTACCTCCTTTTTGACAGTGCGCTACACGTCCCCTATTGTGGGCCATACCTTCTGAAGGACCACGTTAAAGCAACCTGCTAAAGACATTACTGAACAGGTTAATAGCGGTTCGAAATATCTCATTTATAAATGTTCATGGTATGTAGTACAATAAAGATTGACAAAAAAGCTAACTTTACTATTGAAGTTTGAATGTCACAAACTGATGACTGAAAGACGTTTCTGCTCTTTTTGTCTTTTGTACGTAGAAGAGTTCCATCAACTCTCACCAGGAGCAGTAGTACAATACAATACAATACAATAATACTTTATTATTCTTCTTCTTCCTCGAACACTCTTTATATGGATAGCCCGGTCTCCTCTATAAATGCTGCCGTGCGCCGCAGGTCCTCCAGGCCTCCATAGAGCTTGCGGGACACCCCTGTCTCCTCCGGCCCGAGTCCGTCTAAGGGTTGTGAACGTGGGGCAGGTCTGTATCACGTGGTCTGTTGTCATGCTACCAGAGTTGCATGGGCATTGGTCTGACTGGCCAATTTCAAACTTGGTGTGGAGATGCCAATTCAGTTTGTTATGGCCGGTGCGTAGTATGAAGATAACTACCTGCTCCGGTCTGGTCAGACATCTGTTTTGTTATAGCTGGGGTGTTCTCGCCAGGCATTTTTTTCTGCTTGTTTTTTTTTTAAAAAAAATGATATTCTTGGCTTCTGCATAGGACGTTGTTTTGTCTTCTTGGGTTGTTGAAGATCCCTCCTTTGCTAGCGGCTTGTCTGCAGTTTAATTTCCTCTCACCTTGCAGTGTGCAGGTACCCACTGCAGCACGACCGTGTGTTGGAGGCGAGTGCCAAAAAGATCATTTAGGTGCTTGTCTTTGGGTGTTTTTAGGGCCTGTAGGATAGAGAGGGCATCAGTGAGAAACACAATGGAGTCAGATGTCTCCGGGCAGTTTTTCACTGTGGTTACACCAATTCTGAGGGCTTCTGCTTCTGACCTGCAGTTGGTGACGTATTTGCCGGTAGCGAGAGAGATCTCAGCTGCTCTCCCTACTGGGTACTTTATGTAGATTCCGGCTCCTCCGTCTGTGACAGCGTCAGTTGCAGAACAGTTCGTGTACACACGGGTCCAGACCTCTTGTGGGTAGTGGGTCTGGATGTGCTCCATCGCCAGTGTAGGATTTGCGTTCTGTGTCTCATTGGGTACCCTTCTTCTGGATCTTTGGTATGCTGTCGGTATTTGAGGTTCAGCCGAGCGCTTCCATGGAGGATTCTCAAGGTTTTGGGGATCTCCTTTGGCATGTGATCTAGGAGATCTGGATTTCTCCGCTCAAGGATCCTAGTTTGATGTATGAAGCTGGAGCGCTTGAGTGTACCCTTTGTTGGCTCTGACATTCTCTGTCTCATCGGGTGGTTCTGCAGACGTTTGAATTTTGCTGCTTGTAACAGGAGCTTGGTGTCTCTTCTCTCCTCTAGTGACTCCAGTCCGGATGCGCTTTCCAATGCAGAGATGGGAGTAGGACGCATGGCACCAGTGATGACTCTTGTTGCCTGGTTCTGAACTTTTCCGACTTTGTCAAAGTTTGACTTTGCTGCCTTTCCCCATGCTGCCATTCCATACTCTAAGACTGGTCGGACTCTCCCTGTGTACATTTTCTTGAGAATGCCAGCATCTGCTCCCCATCTGGTGCTTGTGAGCTTTTTCATCAGGGCTAGGAGGATTTTTGCCCTCTCTTTGCACTTCTCAATGTGTGGCTTCCAGGTAAGTCTGTGGTCTAGGGTCACAACCAGGTATGTAGGGCAATATTCTGGTAGAAGAGTGTGTCCACTGATTTTCAGTGTTGCTTGCTGGCTTTTGTTGGACAAGCTGAAGATGATTTAAGTGGTCTTCTTTGCATTGACGGTTACAAACCACTTACTTGTCCACTCTTCCAATTTTTTTCAGTGCTTCCTGCATCCTGAAGGTTGCTGTTGTCACATACTCTTCAGTACGCCACAGCACGAGGTCATCTGCATAGATAGCTTCATGAACATGTTTTGGAAGGTCTCCAACAATGTTATTTATGAAGAAGAGAAATAATGTTGGTGACAGAACTCCTTCATTCAGGGTCTTCTTTCGGCTGTATTGTCCGTTGATATGTACTCTAGTCTTTCTGTTGAAGAGGTACTGTTCAATCCATCTGTACATGCACCCGGCGACGCCACACTTTTGGAGTTTATGTTTTAGTGCCTCCTTCCACACTCTGTCGAAGGCCTTTTCCATGTCAATCCATACAGACTGTCAAAGTGTGTTTTTTTGTCTTGGAAGCCATCTTCTATTTTCTGGGCAACGTAGGTCACCCGATCTTCAGTTGAACGGTGTTGCCTAAAACCTGCCTGTTCAGGAGGGAAGACTTCCTTCCTTTCCATGAGCCACATGAGTCTTGTGTTAATGAGCCTTTCCATCAGCTTCCCCGTGCAGCTGGTAAGGTTTATGGGCCTGTAGCTGTCTGCTTTTGTACGGTCCTTTCCCTTCTTATAAACGGGCACCATGTCTGCTTCTCGCCAAATCTGTGGAACATGGCCGCCCTTCCAGCTATTTTTAAAGGTGTCCATAAGGACAGCTTTGGCTCTGGGACCTAGATGCAGGAGCATCTCGTTGGTGATCTTGTCTGGCCCTGGGTACTTCTTCTCTGGTAGAGTCTTTATGGCCTCTTCCAGCTCCTGCACGGTAAAGGGGTCAGTCATCACTGCATCAGGTGTAGCCTCTTGTTGGACCCTGATTTCCTGCTGGATTTCTCTCTTTCTTTCTTCTGGAATGGTGATGTTACTGACTTCTTCATACTTGTCTATAAAGCAGTTTGCTGCTCTTCTTCCTGTGAGCATCTCCTGGTTGTGCTCGGTGTCATAATAGAAGAACCTTTCCTGGTTTCATCGTTCATGGCTCTTATAAGCTTCCACAGCTTGTTTCCATCACGGTTGTCACGACACGGGTTTTTTCCGTCTAATTTTGTAGGGGAGTAAGTTTAGAGGGGTGACAGGATTTAGTCAGTCACCGGACGTACGGGTAGTTTAGGTGGGGTATTTGGCCTGTAAACGAGTATTTGCTGCCGTACGAGAGTTTGCAGGTCCGCGTAACACACGTGATCGCTCAGTCTAAACGCGATCGGGTGGTGCCGATTGTTTCACGTGGTGTTTCATCACATGATTTAGTGAGCGTTTTTTTTTTTTGCTAACCTAACGTTATCCAAATTTTTAGACAGTCGCTTTTCCAACTGTGAACGAGTCAGTCATTTTATCAGCAGTGTCCGAGGGTAGTCTTTCAGGCGTGGTTCGCCATTTGCTGAAGGCCACAAGCAGCTGTGTCGGTCTTGTGTATCGGCCCTGCGGCGATACGGTTTTTGATCGTCCCAGAGCTGGTGTCCGAGGAAGGAGAGAAGAGAGAGCTGCGACGACTTAACCCCTGGCTTGTCTTGTCCTTGTTTGTCCTCGTCCTAGCCGGGGCGTCTTCACGGATGGCAGTAAGTACACGCAACAATTCTTTAGTGGCCTTTGCTCGGGGGGTGGGGGGGGGGGTGTTGTGTTTGCTTGTTCTGTTATTATTATTGTGGCTAGTGTGTATTGGGGGGGCAGGTGTAGAATAGAAGAGAATAGAATGTAAAAGTGAATGCCGTCTGTTGTATGTTGTAGTATCTAGAGTATCTAGCGGCGGATTAGTTATTGGGATTTAACGCTGAGCAGGCGACTAAGGCCATCTCACTATTTAGCGTCAGAGTGTAAATATTCGGAAGCGAGTCATGTAAATATGTATTCTGTTGAGGTTGAATTTATCGTTGCGGGAGAGAGGTGCAGGGAATATAAAAGACGGCAATTAAAGTTGCGGGAAGGGTGATGTGATTATCTTGTTTCTTTTGTTAGTTATTTATATGTGTATTTTTGCACCTGTCTTTTAGTGCATCCTAATCCAATATGGAGCAGAGACATGGAGATTGACAAAAACCACAGTCAACAGAGTACAGACCTTCATGAACAGTTGCCTTAGAAGAATTTTGAAAATCCACTGGCCAGAGAAGATCAGCAACGTCAGACTCTGGGAGAGAACAGAGCAGATAACAGCAGAGAATGAAATTGGGCGAAGAAGATGGGGATGGATCGGTCACAGTCTGAGAAAGCCAGCTTCCAGTATCACTAGGCAGGCATTGTCATGGAACCCCCAGGGAAAGAGGAAAAGAGGTAGGCCGAGAAACTCCTGGCGTCGAGACCTCCAAGCAAACATCAAGAGACTGGGAACCACCTGGAGTAGAATCGAAGGAGAAGCACAGGACAGGAGTTGCTGGAGGTCTCTCGTCGACGGCCTATACCCGGGTAGGGGTGACAGGCGTAAGTAAGTAAGTAAGTAAGTAATCCAATGGTCAGAACTAACCAGCTAAGTCTGCCACCGTGCGGTGGTACCGAGAGTGGATGCTGACTGTGTCACTCCGCCTTGTGGGCTACGACGCCTGACCTGGGTGCTGTTGCGAGTGTCGCGGCATGCCTCGTGTTTAGTCAGGTCGGGTCGTCCCATGTAGTTATTTCTAACCTGTTTAAGTGAAGTTTTGTATATTTATAATATTGTGAAGAACGTTGTGAGATTTATTTCATCTCTTCATAGTGACGATATTGTGAGAGAAGCTTTGTCACAGTGACATTTTGAGTCATTGTATTATTTAAAGCAGCCTGTGTTACGGAAGGCCTTATCGCGGAAGCAAGAGCGCCGAGCTGAGTTGAGCTTAACGGTTGTGCTTCCGGCGAGAAGGTCTAGTGACTTTTGACCTATTAAGTTTGCTTAACTTTCGGCTGAATTGTATTGAGGACGCTAGTTCCATGATATAGTCAACTTTGCGTTGGTCGAAACATCGTTAGTTAAAAGAGCCTTGCGCTGTGAATGTATAGTTTGCGAAAGCATTAATTTAAATTCGAACTTGTCGTTCGTGCTCCTGCTGGGGAGTTTCAGTAGCTTGCGAACTGTATTCATTTTTCTCGATCTTCATGTGTGCTTTAGTAAGCGTATTTGGTTCATCGTATTTTGATATTGTGATATTTAAAATACTGTTAAGGAGCCACGTGCTGTGAGGGACTCTTCGCGGAAGCAAAGGCGTTGGTCTAACTGGCGTTAGCGCTTGACGCTTGTGCTTCCGTCGGGGTCCAGTGGCTTAGGATTTAGCTTTTCAGTCTCAGTTTAGTTTGTATTATTAAGGATAATAGTTTTATTATATATTGTTCGTTTGTATTTTATTTAGTATATTTGTTATTATATATTAGTTTCCTTAACTTTTTGTATTATGGATATTTAGTTATTATGTTTGTTATTTTGTATTGTGTATAACGGTTATTCGGGGTGGGGAGTTTGGACGTGTGAGTGTGAATGTGATGTGTGAGTGCGTGGTTAGGATTGAGTGAGAATAGTTGGTAAATGTCGTCGTCATTGTTCCTCTGGTGTTTGTGTTAGGTGTGTGTTAGTGTGGGTCGGGTGTATCTCGAGTGGTAGCACTCATAGCTCGCGCCCCGGAAGCGGGGTCGTGACAACGGTCCAGGTTAAGCTTCTCAGTTTTTTTTTCTCTCCAGCTGTTTCTTGCCGCTTGCAGATAGGTCTTTCTGTAGTTTGCAGCTGCAGCTGCAGCTTTAAAAGTAATGTTGCTTTCAGTGGAGGGGTTCCTTTCTAACTTTTCTCTGGCTTCTAGTATTTGGTCTTCGAGTTTTTGTAGCTCCTCAGTCCAATAAGGTCTGTAGCTTTTTTTCTGGCGCCTCGTGGGATTGTTTCAGAGGTTGCTTTCAAACTGGCCTTGTTGAGGTCTCGTACAAACCGGTTAATATTTTTGTCCTTTTTGTTGATGCCCTTTGTGTACACATCTGTCAGTGATGCAAACATGTCCCAGTCAGCCTTCTTATAGTTCCTCCTGGGGAAGAATTTGGGGTCTTCTGGTTTATAGTCAAGATCTACACTTCCACCAAGCTGACTTAGCACTCCTCTCTTTGATTTATTGGCAGGGTCATCAGTCGCAACGGCCAGTTCAGGCGTGGATGTTGTTAGCCATCTCCTGGAAAAGTATGTTGGTGGATCTTCCACATCATTCAGCAGTACCAGTCCACTTTCTATCTGCCAGCCCTCTACTTCCTCTCCTCTTGTATCAGTCTCTTCATATCCCC
This sequence comes from Semisulcospira habei, assembly GCA_036245525.1. NCBI lineage: Eukaryota > Metazoa > Mollusca > Gastropoda > Semisulcospiridae > Semisulcospira > Semisulcospira habei. The sequence goes on from BTPG01000003.1 coordinate 145,211,893, forward strand.
AACATGTTGAGTGGCTATTGAAATATCCGACAATAAGGCACTCTTCTGTGGCTGTGCTGATAAGCTGCAGGGACAGATCTTTGTCTTGGCGTCAGTAGAGGTTAATGATCTTAATTTCCATGTCTTCCACTTTGATCTTGACGCCGTGGATCTCTGCTTGTTGGTTAGTGTTGATTTTAAAGTATTGGGCTGGGATGTTGTTTTTCCTCCCTTATGCCTCTCTTCTCTGTCCATCCTAAAGACCTGGTAGCCTCTGACTTAAAATCGATGATTAGGGTTCAGATGGGTTTCTTGGATGCAGGCTACATCTACCTTCTGGGCATGTAGTCTTTCAGTTAGAGGGAGCTTTTTGTTGTAGACCCCCTTCTGCATTCCAGTGAAGGATGTTTAAGGGCCTGGACTCGTCTTTTGATGTTCTTTCTTGGCCAGTAGCTTTTTCCCTCCGCTTCCGGAACTTGGCTCCTCGTCCCAGGACGCGGTGACCACCGGTAGCAAGGGGTGGGCTCCTAAGAGGCAGGGGGCCCGGCACTCTACCAGCCCGGTGGGACTCCATGGGCAGAGCACCATCTCGAGTGATTCCGTTATTGTCCATACCATGCATGAAAAGCGTTGTACTGCAGTTTTGCGCGCTCTGGCTCAGTACATCCGTCTTCGGCGGTGCTTTTCTTGTCCGAGTTTCCGTCTCGTAGGTGACTTGCCAACCAAGGCTGTCGAGCGTCTCCTGCCCGGGATTTTTGCTCTGGGGTGTCCTTCCTCAGCGAGGGGTTTAGAGATACCCACCTGATGACGCCAACGACTGCTTATTTGCTGGCATGCCAGCTTATTCACAGCTACCCTCCATATCTGAAGGGCATTTCCTTATCGCCACTCAGCTGGGTTCCTTTTTTTGTGGGTCCCACGCACCCAGATTTTTTTTCAAGGTTTTCTCCTCTAGATCCTTTGTGTTTGGTCCCGGGGGCGCAAGCTACCCGGTTTACAGGGGTCACCTCGAGAAGGATGTGGTTCTACGCTCACGCACAACGGTCTTGAGATGGGAGAGGTTATGCTAGACCAAAGACTGACAGCCGGGGCACGCCTGTTTGTGCGAGGCAGGTGGGTGGTTTTGGGCTGGGAATGTGTCAACTAGCTAGATGACATGCCGCAAAACAGTCAACATAGACAAGCAGACAGCACAGACAGACCCGCCACCAACACTAAGGAGACCCCCATAATACTTTATTATCCCCAAGGGGAACTTTTGGAGCAGCGGAATTACATACATAATAGAAACAAGAAATAAAAGTTACGTGGCACCCCACGGTTGGGAAAGTGTCCAGTCATTGCTGAACTGGGGCCCAACTCAGTCCCTCAGCAAGGCATAGAGTTTCATGTGCCCCTTCAGTTACAGGGGCTCATGAAAAGCATTAATTATTTCTGTGCGATACGAATGGTATTGCATCCTCATAATGTGGCAGTCATCTAGGTTTAAGTCAGCGGCTTATTGCCAGACGGCTGTCTCACTCTGAGGATGCAATGAGGATTGTATCGGCGCACAGCAAGAGGCACTGATTTACATGAGCCCTTGTGAGTGCGGGGCATATGGCACTCTATGTCTGGGTGAAGTACTGTGACAAGTGAAGGTCAGGAGTGCCAAGTGAGAATATTTGACTATAGGCGTGACTTTCCAGCTAAGCAGACTCAGACCTACTAACCTACAGTTCCCGTTGGGGCAAAACAGGGTAGCTCCAACATAGTCATGCTAGACTTGCCGTGTTTTGCCTTCAAAGGGCTGTACTGCCATAAACTAAGTTTGTGAGTCTGGGCGTGCATATGATGTTAGTGTCAAAACGTACTATTTTATATTTTTTGTTTAGTCGGGGATTAGCCATGTTGTTTGTTTGATGTAGAATTGAGATATTATGTTGGTTTTTATTTTAACGTCAAGTTGATCTACGCTCAGCAGGCAAAGACAAATATCCGTTAATGGACAATACATATCTTGAATCTTGAAGGCCCATGAACACACTAGGCTCACCCACCGATCCCGTGAGATAATTGTGAAATACACCGTACAAGAAAGAAGAACCATCGAATAGTAAAACAAAACTTCCACAAATAACCATAAAAAATGGGGTGGGGGGGGGGGGGGTCAGGGCTGACAGGGGGGGGGGCAGGCCCTCTTGGATCCGCCACTGCCTCTCTCCATTGATGACCGTATCAGATTGGGGTGGGGGGTCTTCACGGAAGTCTATACACAAGTCCTTGGTCTTGCCTACGTTTAAACACAGGTATGCGTCACGACTTCAGTTTACAAAATCATCCACAACAGATCCATGCTCAGACTCGCAATGAAACAACAAGCTGAGTAAAGCGGTATCGTCCGAAAATTTGATAAAGTATCTGTTGGGATGTGAACTGACAGCCATTAGTATAAAGATTAAAGAATGTAGATCAGGGGAGATAGTCCACATCCCTGATGAGAACAGGGGGTCCGAAATAGCTCAGGCGGTTAAGCGTCGGAGCAGGAGAGCGAAGGGAATCGCCGGGTCGTGGGTTCAAATTCCCGTCCCGGCCCCGGTAGCTGGACTCGCAATCCATGGTGGAAAAGACGGGCTTGTTCAATAGCATGTCCGTTGAAACGTCCTGGTAAATCAAAGTGGCACAGTTGGAGTGCGCCTGAGTTGATCAGTGTTCAGGTTGTACTCCATAAGCAATAGATTTCCCTGAGCCGTTCATTATCACTTCGGTGCCGTGGACGTTAAACCCCGAACTAATCAACCAACTTGTGGAGAACCAGTGGATACAACCCTAACATTAGACAGTGTTCCATTAACACGCACCACTGTTCATTGACATACAAACACACGCCCCTTTCCCGGTAGTATGTTTATCCCGATCAAGACGGATAGGGCAGCCAAACCCCTCAACAAACGTTTCCTGGTCAGTCACAGTGTTGTAAAACCACGTTTCTGTAAATGCCATGAGAAAGGCATTTATATTCATTATAAAATGTCACGTTTGCACCCAAATCATTCATCTCAGTTTAGTCCTTTCAGAGATCGTGCATTAGCGAGTATCATGGATGGCAATGGGGGCCTGCTTCTCATTTTGCGAAGTCTCTGTCTTACACCACCTTTTTTTCCTCGTTTACGAACACGTTTAGTGTCATTTGACAGCATTTCAGGTGAAAAAAACAGTAAGACACGTCTGTCATATATGTGGCTACTCACGTGGAGTGTGAAAAGAAGGGTTGAAAGGTCTTAGCTGAGAAAAGACAACATTGAAAATCCGTTGTATCGAAATGCAGTTTAGCATTTTTCAGTGAAAGCCCTCTCTGGAGCAGATCGCTTTAAAGTTTGTCGTAGGATCCGAGCGTAGGATGTGGTGGGGCCGGGCAATACTTCCTTTGTGGTACCCTCCCTCCCCCGCCCTCTCCTCCACGACCCTCCCGTTTCATACAGTCTGTCATACCTTTTCCTACACCACTGTATGGACACCTGTTGTTGTTTCTTGATTTTTAACGTCTCTCGCAACAACGAGGTGATTGGAGACAGGTGGATTATTATGATTATAGGATAAAACATAGCTAATAATTATACTTACTTACTTACTTACTTACGCCTGTCACCCCTCCCAGGGTATAGGCCGTCGACGAGAGACCTCCAGCGACTCCTGTCCTGTGCTTCTCCTTCGATTTTACTCCAGGTGGTTCCCAGTCTCTTGATGTCTGCTTGGAGGTCTCGACGCCAGGTGTTTTTCGGCCTGCCTCTTTTCCTCTTTCCCTGGGGGTTCCATGACAATGCCTGCCTAATGATACTGGAAGCTGGCTTTCTCAGACTGTGACCAATCCATCCCCATCTTCTTCGCCCAATTTCATTCTCTGCTGTTATCTGTTCTGTTCTCTCCCAGGGTCTGACGTTGCTGATCTTCTCTGGCCAGTGGATTTTCAAAATTCTTTAGAATATAATTTATCGGGGGAAAAAATTATAATAAAAAATAAAAAATAAAAAAATAAATAAAAAAAGGTTAGGGGAGGGGGGGGGGGGGGGTAATGTGGTGTTTTTATGATTTCGCTGTTATAATCATTGTGTATGCAAGCAGTGTGGACTGGTACATATGCGGCCTACAAAGACCACGCACAGTTATTTTGGCTTAGGGCGTCGTTGTTAGATGGGACGTCTCTGTTGTTTGTATGTCAGTCGATAGTGTTGAGGAGAGGATGGCTTTCGCCAGCTCCACGGCCAATGATCAGATAGGAGTTGGAAGAGGTTTCTGATGTCACGAGCCTGACATGAGTGTCTAACTCTGGAGAGCTGTGGAGGAGGCAGGCGGCATAGAAGCAGAGAGTGCTCTAGGCCGGCCGTCTCCCCGCAGTGACATAGGGTCTGGGTGAATTTCAGCTTCCAGGATCTCGTTCTGAGCCTATGGGTGATCCCCGTTTGAGGTGTAGGGAGTTTAGGGAGAAAGGGGGAAGGATCTGCGAAGCATCGCTTTTTTCACGGCACACAGTTCTCGCTTCTCCCTTTTCCAGCAGTTTTGGATGAGATTGCAGTATTTGGAGTTGAGTTCAGAGGTAGAGGGGAGAATGTGAAGTTGCTGAGTTGGGAGGACATTGAGAGCGCCGACTCTGGAAGCGTTATCCGCCAGTTCGTTGTCTCTAATCACAACGTGACTTGGAAACCCAGTGGAAATCCAGCTGAGTTCCTTATCTTATGATGGCGTTTGAGAGTGAGAGGATTTCCTGAAGGAGGTCGGGTCGGGATCGAGACCGAGAGGAGCGAATTGCCTTAAGGACAGCTTGCGAGTTCACACATACCACAACTCTGAGTGGAGTGCGGGGATAGGAAATGAGAAACTTAAGTGCGGAGATGATAGCGGTCATTTCAGCCGAAAAGATGCTGAAGCCTAGTCCAAGATAGAAGCTTTTACATGTATTACGGGAGGGTATGGGGAAGCCGGCCCCGGCCCGACCAACCTCCAGCACGGAACCATCAGTATAGATTTGGAGATAATGTTGGTATTTAATTAACGACTCCCGGACCCGAGCCGCAAGCAAGTGGGGGTTGGAGGTCTTGCTGGTGCTATAGTCATCAATGCTGACTTTGGCGGCCTCAAGAAGCCAAGGTGGCTGTAGAGGGACTGGTTTTGGAGCGACTTCCCCAAAGAATGTATCTATGGAGTCGGTAATGTCACTGGTGTAGCTCGTTATGGATTCAATCGTGTGGTTTTTCCTACTAGCTTTGAATGTGTCCCATTTCTTGTCTTTTACAAGGAAATGGGTGGCTGAGTTTGGAACGGTAAAGGTTCTGCTGACAAATTTGGACACTTGCAGCTTCCTGTGGTGAGCCAGGGGCAAGATCCCAGCCTCTGTATAGGCTGCACGTGTTTTGCAGTGAACCGGGACGCCAAGTGCTAATTTGACAGCCTGGGAATCGATGGAGGTAAGCTTTGAGAGAAGCGATTGTGGGGCAGCGAAGTAGCACTCCTGACCATAGAAGAGCCTGGAGCGGACCAGGGCTTGGCAAAGATGGAGGAGGGTCTGTGTGTCTTGACCCCACGAATGCTTCCTTATTATTCTTATTAGGTTCAGAGCACTCTGGGCTTTTTTGATGAGGTAGTTTATGTGCGCATTCCAGCTTAAGTTCGGAATGAAGATGACCCCTAGGAATTTTACCTGAGAACACGACACTAGCTGCACACTTTCAAGGGAGTATGTTGGTTTGTTGATGTCTTGATTTTTGGTAAAGAATATAAGTTGGGTTTTAACCGTGGCCAAGGCAAAGCCGTTAATAGACATGTACTCTTGGGTTTTGTCAAGCACCTTTTGAGAGAATTTCGATGCCTCTCGTTTCGGAGAAGCTTTTGAGAATCTTAGAGGATTGCCAGATCACCAAGTCGTCAGCGTATTGCTTAATATACATATTTGTCAATTCTTTTGGGTTGTTTTTGCCAGACAACTTAAGGACGGAAGGGAGGTCATACAGCATTATGTTGTAGACTATTGGGCAATCACAGTGTCCTGGGGCACTCCGCAGTCCACGGACAGACACTTTCACACCCTGACTGAGAAAGTTCTGCCATGGAGAAAACTACGGACATTTGAATAGATGCGCCCCGAAAGGCCGAATTGTTCTGATTTAAACAGCAGCCTTCTGTGCCAAACAGAGTCAAAAGCTCTGAGGACATCGAAGACACCTGCAGTGTATCATCTATTTATCAAGTAATCGCCGCGGATAATGTATATCAAATCTTTGTTAACTCAGCACCCACCCAAACCGTGCAAAGTGCGTGGACTATATAAAACAGTGTCAGCAGGAGACATATCCTCATGAGCTCCCACCCCCCACAATCACCCCATCACACACGCACAACTGCGAGGGCCCATGAGGATCTGTGTCTCTTGCAATTGTATTGTGTTCAATAATTGTGTTGCAAGTGAAGGGGTTAAAACATTAACCCATTCAGCCCTGACGCACTACAGCAGGAGGTGGGTCGACCATGATAATTCGGCGCCAAGCTAATCTGGCACTGCCCTTGAATTATCATGGTCGATCCATCTCTTGCAACAGATCGATAGTCGTTAGATGACGTCGCCAAAATTTGGGAAATACTTGCGTCGGGCTGAATGAGTTAACGTATGCCTCAATAATTCAGTTATGACGGAGAAAAAGCCCAATGCGCAAAAGGCCATCGGGCCGACGTCGGCCGCCGTTGGTCCGCGCACGGCCGTGCGCGGGCCAACGGCGGCCGACGTCGGCCCGGTGGCCTTTAGCGCACTGGGAGCGGATTTATTTCCCGAGTTCAACCATCGGAACAATTGCATCAGATTCTCCCGTTGTCAGTGAAAAGAACGCCATACCGTCTTCTCTGTGTAAGCATTTCAGACGTGCATTGGACCAGCAAGAAGTCCTAGGATCTAGCCTCATGCAGTTGGTTGGAGAGTTTTAAGTTTGTTGCAGGTCGTTATGGAGAGGACGTTGACGTACGTACCGCAAAACAAAGGCCAATGCTCTGTATGCCAAGGTCCAAAATCCATACCAACCATTATACTGCCAAGCGGCGTTGCGTGGAAATTGTCTGTCCTAAGCGTGTTTCTTTCTTGTTGGTTTTTTTTGGGATTTACAAAACCTAGTAGTAATTCCAAAGGAGGCTTTAACGAATGATGCGTTTGCTGCCCTAACTTGTCAACAACAACAAAACCCAGCATGCCCTTTGTGAAAAGAAAGATTTTGCATTGCTTTTATGTGTTTCGTAACGCAATGAAAATCTCCCTCCTCACAAACAGGGACATGCTGGCGTTTATTAAATTAGGGCAGACAAAACAACAAAATACAGCATTCATTCACACACACACACACACACACACACACACACACACACACACACACACACACACACACACACACCACACCACACCACACCACACAACACCACACACAACACACAAAAGATCAAGATACGGTGATAAATATTTGCATCTGGGCTGCAATGCGCGGCCACATTACAAAATAATAACAATGCCTTGTAAAGAAAAAGGTGATCCCTTCATTGCCACTGAAGCCATTGTGTTTTAGAAATCCTTTTAAATTTATTCAACTTCAAAGATCCGCTTTTACAGAGTTTCGAAGAAGTCAGATTTCAAATACACAAACCAACAAAATCGAATTTTCATTGCCGTCGGGACATGCCGTTGCGAACACCACCATGGACACCCAACTGCAAGAGGCATAGACCTTCATGAGCCCCCGCATTCGCCTCTTGCTGACTCCACTTTGTATCGTTGGGGCTCTGTGGCGTTGAATTAAAGGGGATCAGTTCAGAAAACAGAATCTGCGACGACTGGCAGTGCAGACGGAAGTAAAATGCTCTCGTGACACACCACCAGTCCATGGAGTTTACTAATGTGCCCTTTTAGTTGTGCAAACGAAACTTACTGCAACCACGTTCGTTGCTTAACATACTGTAAAGGGTATGATAAACATACTTCAGTTCTCCCTGCATCTTTCCGTTCTGTATATAATTAGTGTTTATGTATTTAGGGCATTTCACCTCAGGCTCCAGCCATTGGAGATGTGGTCAGACTCGACGTGAGTGACGTGTGGCGGATTGACGATAGCTCAAGGATGGTGACTGAATAGCTTGGCGACTTAATAACGGCTAAACTGATCAGGCACTGCTCTTGTGCCTTAATGGCTGACCACCCCCCCCCCCCCCTCCCCTCCGGAATGTGTACCCATGGCTCCCGAAGTGAAGAGATTATTGAACAATTGTAACCCCCCCCCCCCACACACACACACACACACACACACAACCACCACCACCACCACCACCACCCTGCCCCCCCCCCCCACCACCCTCATTCCGTCCCTCCCGCCTCTTTAAGCGTCAGTTACAGTTAGTATGTTGTTTCTAATATTGTAACATAGAAACAAACAAAACACACTTAAACTAGTGTAACATATGAAATTGTGGTCGGTATTGTGAATCCATTTCACCCCGTGAAGGCACAACAAGTCAAAGGATATTTCTCTTCTGCACTGGCTGTCACGTCTAAAGAAATTATTTTGTTGGTAAAGACTTTTCAAATTGTGTTGTGTAGAGTTAAGTTTGTTGTGATATTGAATTATGGTAAAGAAAAGAAAAAAGTAGCAGCCAGCGTAGTTCTTCGTGTAGATAAGAGTTAAAACGACTCCAGGCAATGGAGGGTTAATAGTGCGCATTACATTATATCCCTCATAAATGTTCTCACAAGAATGCTGCACAAGAGGACTAATTATACCCATTCAGCCCTGACGCACTACAGCAGGAGATGGGTCGACCATGATAGTTCAAGGGTAGTGCCAGATTAGCTTGGCGCCTGTCGGCGCCAAGCTAATCTGGCACTACCCTTGAATTATCATGGTCGATCCATCTCCTGCAACAGATGCATAGTCGTTAGATGACGCCTCCAAAATTTGGGAAATACGTGCGCCGGGCTGAATGAGTTAAATTACGAAGTTTTAATATCGTAAAATGAATCGTCTTCTCCTTTGTGCGCAAAAGAACTCTTTCCGTTACACCCAAAAGGCAGTGGAGTGCCTTTGGGACGAGTGTGCCTATTCAAAATGGATTGTGAAAGGATGTTATAAAGGTCACAGTCTTAGTTGAGGCAAGACAACATTGATAACCTGTGGCATCGGCGAATTTTTAACCCGGCTATGGCGGTTCAGCTCGCTTTAACTCATTCGCGGCCGGCCGCATCCGGATGCGGCTGGCAGCGAATGAGTTAAATGCTATATATAGATCGTTTGACATCGGAGCAAATATCTCTGCAAAGAACCACTTTCCTATACCAATCTTACAACCAGTATCATACAGTGACAGTTGACCTAATACGATTTACTTTTTAAAAACTTGAACAGTGTGTCAGTTTTGCTGTACTGTCGTAAAAATTCGAATTTTTTTTCTCTCACGAAAGACTGATTTTACATCCCTAAATTTACTATATTACGCCCAGTGTACGAAAGATCCATTTTCACGTGAATTGGCCAAGTTTTCAAAACTGAGGCATCTGCTGGGGCTCTATTCATGTTATTGAAAATGACTTGTTCTTGTCATTTTTACCCAAGTTTGACGACTGTACGGCAAAATCGACACGTCATAGAAGTTCAGTAAAACATAAAAAATATAAAAAAAAATTAAAAAAAAATTTTTTTTTTTAAAAAAATTCTGTTTCATTTGGGCAAATTAGCACTAAATATAATTATTTGTTCTTAAAGTGGCACCAAAAAAATCTTTCTTTGCGGAGATATTTTGCAAAAACTGTGTGCGCTCTGATGTCAAACGGCCTATACAGTAGATGCATGAGCATTGATGTAAGTCAGGACAGAGACTTTTTAAATCATTCAGCCCGACGGCCGTATTTCCCAGATTTTGGAGGCGTCATCTAATGACTATGCATCAGTTGCAGGAGATGGATCGACCATGATAATTCAAGGGCAGTGCCAGATTAGCTTGGCGCCGACAGGCGCCAAGCTAATCTGGCACTACCTTTGAATTATCATGGTCGACCCATCTCCTGCTGTCGTGCGTCAGGGCTGAATGGGTTAACATAATTATTAGAGATGTGCCGCATTCGGATGCGCGGCTTGTGCCACGAATCCGGATACGGCACATTTGGAACGTGTTAGCAGACCAGCCGCTATAGTGATTATTATAAGACAAACTAATTCAAGGCGCCCCGCTTTAATAACTGCGGAAGAGTCGTATAGTGTTGTCGACGACAACGCTAAGCGGCACTTTCGCAGTTATTGATGCGGGGCGCATTGAATTAGTTAAAACAAACGTGCATGGCGCAACAACTAGACTTACGTGCTGGTCTATGATTTTGGACCTTCAGTTCAGTCAGGATAAGATCTCTGCGCCCGGAAAAGCCCATACGCGCTCCACCCCACCCATCAGAAGTCTTCCCAGAGTTTCTTTTCGAGATTGTCCCAATACTGGTTTGGTTTACTATGGATCTCACGTGTCCTTTCAAGTCTGCCCAAAGTTCGCAGCCTTTCTCCACACCTCGACTCTGGAGGGGATCCACTGTGTGTTGCCCTTGGCTATGTTCCTGGAAATGTTTTCTCATGTTTCTCACCACATCTGATCTACCGTAGCCCCTGTGTGACTTCTGCCTTGCCAGCGAGAGTGTCTGCTCGAACTGGACTCCAGCATGTCCTGGGCAATATACCCACAAAAGTCTTCGAAGTTGCAATTCGTCCATTGCCTAGTGTCAGTTTGGGATTCCCATTCCTGCGTCGATTGGACCTTAAACCCGGACTTAAAGCCGTAATTTTGCACATGTGATTTGTGTGCTGGATTGCGATTTTGAGCTTTACGGCATCAAGACGTAATATCCCAAGTCACAGACCGGCACACATGTATGTATACGTTATGTTAGCTACTTTATTTCAATATCCGACGTCTCTGCCTTCGTATGTTTATTTCTCTTCGTCAGTGTATTAAATTGAAATATCCACGAGTGAAAGCTGACCACCGGAAGTTAGGAATTCCTGAACTTAGAAGTCCCACCCGTTTCACTAATTCCTGATATTTAATATTTGTAAAGAGTTGTTTCTTCTTCTTCATAACCGAAACCAGCTTCCATTATTCCTCGAGTTTTTGTTTAAATCAATAATAATAATTAATAATAATAATAATAATAATTCCTCGGAGCGAAATGGGCTCTATCCGTGACCTTGACCCACAAAAATACTGAAATTAAACATTTCAAACTTTTAAAAAGCCCTGCCACACTGTACTTACTGATATGTGGATCGGCCAGGATAGTTCAAAGAAGGTACCAGAACACACTGGCGCCTGGAGGCGCCACACTATTCTGGCACCACCTTTGAACTATCATGATGGTTGTATTTCATTAACTGTATGTATTTTTCGAAGCGACTCCCAAATTGGGGAATTCTGACCTTACGTCGTACTCAGCTAAGCACGAAGTCATCACTTCTGGCATCATGCTCGTTATCGGGATCATCTCCATGGTAACGGTCACAATCACCTTGGTGACTGTGGCTAGCGGTAGGCCTGAATCTGCAGTCAGCTCCAGTAGATGGCGACAGTTTCCAAGAACCGCGAGCTTGACGACGACTTTCATGACAGTGCCGAAGACCAAGTCGCAGTGCGCTGCAGAATGCTCGAAGTCTGAAACACCTTGCCTGACCTTCTGCCAAAGTGTGACGTCAAAAGACTGTTACTTGGCCGTTGAGGTGACGCCAGCAGTAAACGTCCTCCCTTTCGACACAGTGGTCACGTGCTATAGAAAAGGTAAGAGTAGTGTTTGGAGTCGAGGTAGAATCATTGTCATCTTCTGTCTTACTAGAGTATTGTCAATCTGATACGATGGCATATGAAGCCAAATTTCCATGGAAGGTGTGGCCTAGAAAATCAAACCAAGCAAGGCGTAGACATTAAAACACAAAACAAGAGTTTCGATGCAAATATTAAAATACGTTTTGCTATTTATGCGTTCTTTGCAAATAATTAATATCCTGCCCATTTGTGTTTGTAATAAAAGATCCCCTGAGCCACCAGATTGCTGGACTTTGGGATGTTATTTAGGTTAGCCAAGAGGATGTATACCCAGTGCACAAAGGCAATCGGGCCGACGTCGTCCGCCGTTGGCCCACGTACGACCGTGCGCGGGCCCGCAACGGCGGCTGACGTCGGTCCGATGGCCTTTGCGCACTGGGTACTAGGTAAAGAGAGATACGGCCAAAGGATTCTCTGGCCAGACTATTTCTTCAGGAATCATCGCCACAAAACCGCTACCGACAGTCAAAGGGTTACGTTGTAGTTCTCTCTTTTAGGCCCACGCTCTGTGCCGCCTGACGGCTACTCGGACTATGGTGGTCGCTACCTGAAGGTGTACACAACATCCACATCACGCATGGTTGCAAACGCTCAGTGCGCCTCAGAAGGGGGGCACCTCGTATACTACAAGTCACTGGTCTGGGACATGCCGGCCGTTCAGCAACTGCTACAAGGTAGGTACATAAATTTCCAAACTTGTTGCAGACATTCAAACAATATTTACAAAATAATAGGTACACTGTCCTCTTCTCTCTCTCTCTCTCTCTCTCTCTCTCTCTCTCTCTCTCTCTCTCTCTCTCTCTCTCTCTCTCTCTCTCTCTCTCTCTCTCTCTCTCTCTCTCTCTCTCTCTCTCTCTCTCTCTCTCTCTCTCTCTCTCAACAACAAATACTTTACAACTGTTATAAAGTATCTGCTATGTTGACAATCGAATCTGAGAAGAAAAAAAAAAGCTGTCGTGTATATTTGGAGCCAGAGCAGGAGATGGCTGTGCCCTCTTATGCAAAAAAGACAATTACATGAGAGAATCTATCAGGATAAATCGATACACATAGCGAAACATTTACTTCTCGAACCCAGCTGGACACATTTGACATGTCATCATATACGATTCTTATGGGTTCTTGCAAATAATATTGATTATGATATAGTGGATGGCATATTTGGAGATTTAATAATAATAATAATAATAATAATAATAATAATAATAATAATAATAATAATAATAATAATAATATAATCTTAACTCATTCAGCCCGACGGCCGTATTTCCCAAATTTTGGAGGCGTCATCTAATGACTATGCACTGATAGGCGCCAAGCTAATCTGGCACTACCCTTGAATTATCATGGTCGACCCATCTCCTGCTGTAGTGCGCCAGGGCTGAATGGGTTAATCATCTCATCATTAGTTTTATTATTATTATCATTGTTGTTATTATTAGCAGCAGGGGAGATAATTTGGCTCTGTGTTTTAGTACAGTAGTACCAATTTCCCCCAGAACGCCCGCAGGCCCTGTGGTCAGCAGTCCTGCTAGAGTCAGAGCGAGTAAGTACCAAGCCAATCGGCAAGAGGCACGCCTAACACACCCTTGGGGGGGGGGGGGGTGAGAGTATAAATAGCGGCGCCTAGCAAAAGCAATTGTCCCCCCAGCCTGGCACTAAGCAACGGACCCCCGGCCACACCACCCGCCTCCTCCACCACCAACCACCCGGCCCCGGCACTACCACCAGCCGGCTGCGCGACGGAGCGGCAGACAGACAGCGAGACAGCCCGCCCTCCCCCCCCCCCCCCAACTCCCCTGGCCCACCCCCCCACCGGACGAAATCAACGGAAGTTGGAAGTCCCTGTCCCTGTTCAAGTTCATCATCAAAGCAATAGATTCGACTCACAGCAGCCGAGGAGAACGGACCTTCGCTCCACGCCTAGCCAGAGAGAAAAACAGAGATCCAACGGAGAGCGGACACCGCTTCGCTGGGTAACCAACCGAGACCAAGCCTCGCCTCAAGCCAAGTAACAGCACAGATGGCCTCAAAGTAAAGCAAGCCGCCCGCCCTTGTCAGGGCGAACAGACGCCGAACTAACAAAGAACAGGTGGAAGACTATACCGCCAGTCTTCCCCAGGCGCCACTGACAACAGCCAACAAAGGCTACAAAGGTGACAAGAAGCCAACGGCCTCCATTGTCCCCACCCTTTCAGCGAAAGGATCAGACAGCGCAGCCATACTGGGAACAGGTGGGGGATTTACCCCCTCCCCCCCAGGCGCCGCAACAGGATCAATCAACGTGGGGGCTCTCGCCCCCACAGCAATCAGCTCACCTACCAAGACAGGTAACACCCTTCGATCGCCTGGCGCTACAAGGGATGCCAATAACGCCGAGGGGGCTGTTTCCTAAGTTCGACGAACTCATGCTGAGAAGCTTGAGCCAGTTGGACCACGCCGCAGCCCCAGAAGAAGAATCAACGGCACCTGCCAGCCCCCAACTACCCCCCCCCCCCCCAACAAGATGAAGAGCCCGAGGACTGGTCGGAGCGGTCGTCTGGGCCGGACCCCCCACCCTCCCCACCGCCGGTCGATTTCCCCGAATCAGCTACTCGGGAACGGCCGGCATCGACGGAGGAAGGGGAGGTCCGGCTGAGAAGTATCGGACTTCGACGACCTCGTGCTACTGATACAGGAAGCTATACCCGCCATTACCTCCATCAGTGGCGACCGATACTACCGAGCACTGGTCACCGCCCGGTGGCTGGTGCACACAGGGGCTATTAAAGACCTCTACCTTCAACCAACCAAGAACACGGCCAGCCAAGGCACAACCACAGCCAAGGATGAAGAATGCCAAGCAAGCCCAGAGCAGAAATCAACGGGGTCGCCAGCAGCCCCACCGACTGCAGCAAAAAAGATTGGCACCACAACCATCCTAACCCAAGACAGTAGCTGCGGAAACACCGCTCCACCGACGAAAGAGACTGGCACAGACCCACCCCCGGCCCCAGTCTATGAAGAACAAAGCACAGCGACCGACCCACCAATTCAAGAAGTCGACGCCACCCCACGCCCACCAGCCAACCAACCTACCACCAGTCAACGAAAGCGCAACAGGCCACCCAAGCGCTTCCGCCACCAGCGCCCACCACTACTCGCCACGCCGCCACCGCACCTTCGCCTGCCACCACAACACCGCCACCCACCTCGCTCCACCCAACGCCCGACACCCCGACCCAGGCTCCACTGGCCACCACCACCGCCACCCCAACTCCCCAGACCCCTCCATACCCAGCCACGGTTTCGCCGGCCACCACCACCTCCGCCACCACTCGTGCTACAACTTCTAGAGTGGCTGGCCTACCAGCACCCCGCAGCCTGGCACTGAAGCAACGGTCCCCCGGCCACACCACCCGCCTCCTCCACCATCAACCACCCGGCCCCGGCAATAACATCAGCCGCTGAACGACGGAGCGACAGAGAGACGACCTCCTCCCCCCCCCCCCCCCCTCCCCTGACCCACCCCCCCCTGGACGAAATCAGCGAGAGCTGGAAGTCCCTATCCCTTCTAAATCTTCGACTTCGAGCAATAGATTTGTTCAATAGCATGTCCGTTGAAAGGTCCTGGTAAATCAAAGTGGCACAGTTGGAGTGCGCCTGAGTTGATCAGTGTTCAGGTCGTATTCCATAGGCAATAGATTTCCCTATCCCCCATAACCCGTCCGTCAGGGCCGTCCATGATCACCTCGGTGCTGTGGACGTGCCGAACTAACCAACTAACCAATCAATAGATTTCCCTGTCCCCCATAACCCGCACGTCAGGGCCGTCCAATCCATGATCACCTCGGTGGTGTGGACGTTAAACCCGAACTAACCAACCAACCAAGCGAGCAGGCTGGACGAAATCAGCGAGAGCTGGAAGTCCCCATCCCTTTTAAAATTGCAACTTGCAAAACGAGCAGGAGAGTCCGAAATAGCTCAGGCGGTTAAACGTCTGAGCAGGAGAGCGAAGGGAATCGCCGGGTCGTGGGTTCGAATCCCGTCCCGGCCCCGGTAGCTGGACTCACAATCCAGGGGGAAAAAACGGATTTGTTCAATAGCATATCCGTTGAAAGGTCCTGGTAAATCAAAGTGGCACAGTTGGAGTGCGCCTGAGTTGATTAGTGTTCAGGTCGTACTCCATAGGCAATAGGGGCGGTCCGTGGCGCAGTGGTTAAGGCGCCTGCCACCAATGCTAAAGGTGCGAGGTTCGATTCCGGGTTCCGGCGTCGGATTTTTCTCCTCTAGTAAGTGTCACCGTTAATTCGGGCGGACCGTCGGGGGTTCTTTCTCCGGGTACTCCGGCTCTTCCTCCCCCTCCACTTTGGTATCAGTTTCAGCCAACTTAATAAAATTTCAAATACAAAACGATTTCCAAATACCGTCAGTAGCTCGCTTGAGCTTGCCCTTAGCACCACGTGAATGTTCTGTGTTTACGTACAGTGTGTGAGTGAATGCGTGTGATTCACGTGAGCGTGCTTGTTGGGTTCAGTTCGCGGCTACATTCTGCGCATTGAGTTATATTATAAGTATGAGAAATGCGCCATATAAATGCTATGCATTATTATTATTATTAATAGATTTCCCTGTCCCCCATACCCGCCCGTCAGGGCCGTCCATGATCACCTCGGTGCTGTGGACGTTAAACCCGAACTAACCAACCAAGCGAGCAGGCTTTCCCGCAAGGGAAGACTCTGTTCTGCAAAGAACATTAAATAGCAGCAGGCTTCCCGCAAGAGAAGACTGTTCTGTAGAGAACATTAGTAAGTTAGAGCCCCTGTAAAGCAATACTGTCCAGCAACGGACATACTGTAATTATTTAAGTAGTTAATTTAATTACTTAGTTAAATGAGTTAGGGACCTATAGAACTTGTCCTTAGAATCCGATTGTTACTTGTGTTAATTGCTACGTCTAGTGCGTAGGCTAGCATAGCTTTTGGGTGCATAGGGTCTAATGAGTAGGTAAGCATAGTTATGGTTTCAGGTGTCTTATGAGCGTCTGTATTATAAATATTGTTTTTTGTTTTGTGCTACAATGAATGGTTTTTGACATGTCTGACATCATGACTGATAATGAAATGTATGTATTGAAAATAAACCTAAAGCACTTATAGAAATCTCATCACTGAGAGTCAGAGATTGATGAATGAGGCGAGGATGCGAGTCAGTATGTTTGTACACGTTTGAGTGAAACGGCAGCGCAAGAGTGTATGTGTGCTTGTGTGAGACTGAGAACCATGCTGAGAGTTTGTTGACGTACTTAGCCGTTTAATTAAGTACCACACATTGGCAACGCACGCCAGTCGCTACGAACATATCAACTAGGGTTTCTCTGGTTACTGTGGTAGGTCCATTGCGCGATTTGGTATTTTGAACACAACGCGAGGCAGAGACACATTAGTGAGTGCGCATGCGAGACCAGTCAGTGTAAAAGACAAGATAGACTAAGTAGTTGAATTACACTCCACAGCAATCTCCAGCCCTTCTCTAAACCTAAAAAGGGATACGGACTAAAAAGTAGTAAAAGCTAAAAAAAAAAACTAGACTGGCACTTGCATGTTAGATGGGCAGTCCACTGAGGTCTGACCATCTGATAACAAGTCAGCCAGGCTAGTAGAAGCTAGCTAGTCAGTCCGGTTACATTGTCATCATCATCATCATCATCATCGTGTATATTTGGAGCCAAGGCGACCTTCTCCGAAAGTAAGCTCGTGTGAGTTTCATGATGATTATTTTCCTCTATCTTACTTCCTGAGCAGGTGTGACCCCCAACGGTTTCTGGACTGGAACGACAGACATAGCATCCGAGAGCAACTTCACCTGGGAGGACGGGTCACCTGTGTCTGCCGAGGTCTGGGGAGCAAGCGAGCCGAATGACCCTACCGGGTACGAAGACTGCGTGGTCGTCTACAGTTCATCTTATCGTCTGAACGACATTTCGTGCACCACACCCCATCCTTCTATCTGTCAAGTTGACCTTTAACCCGTTCAGTGCCATCTGAAGCCGACTGTTTCTGTAATCTTCGTTCACGCAAGACCACAAAAAACCCCAACTGAAAACCCAACAACAGCAAAACACACGCCACACACACACACACACACACACACACACACACACACACACACACACACACACACACACACACACACACACACACACGCACGCACGCACGCACGCACGCACGCACGCACGCACACACACACACACACACACACACACACACACACACGACCCCATCTAGATCACAAGTGTCTCATAAACGGCACGGGTTCAAAGTGGTGTCGGCAAGAGGCATAGATCCTCATGAGCCCCCGCAAATGCGGGGGGCTCATGAGGATCTATTCCTCTTGCGGTTGGGCTTTGTTCAAATTTATCCCATTCAGACCTGACATGCTACACAGGAGATGGATCGACCATGACATGTTAACCCCCTGCTCTGCCGAGAAATCTTTAACACCTGCACCACAAATCTGCGAGAGGCACAGAATGTCATGAGCTTCCGCAGTTGCGGGGCCCGGTGAGGATTAATGCCTCTTGTTGAGATCATTTTGGGTTTATGTTGCATGGTTAGGGAACTTTGACGTTGGATTTGCATTGATTTCAAAAACACGGTCGGCAGAGTGCGGGTTAGTGTACTGGAGCTGTGCAGTAGTCTAGTCTTAACATATCTGTATTAACCAGCTTTACACATGACTGTGGTTAATAATTAAGTGATATATGTGCTTTAATGTATAATGTTCAAGTCTAAAGTGATACACTGACATTTTACTTATTGTTTGCTGCTAGTGGCTGTGACGTTTGTCCATACTACTACTGAATGTAACCGACACCGACACGCATTCCTATGTTTTAACTCATTCGAGACGTGCCGCCTCTGGATACGCGGCTTATGCCGCGTATCCGGAGGCGTGACGTCTCGAATGAGTTAATGACAGTGCGGAAAATGGTAATAAACGCTATCTTATCTCATTTTACCATATCTGCGTCCATTCAGTCTGTGAAAATACGCCGAACTTGCAAATAATTTTACCCGGGAACTAAAACTAAACTCGAAACCCTCCATTTCTCCGTGGGAGGAGGGGGAGGGGGTGGTGGTGAGGGGACAAAACTTATCATTGAGAACGTCCAGATTATTTAGTTGCCGCAGCGTCTAGCTCTTGTTTACCCCATTCAGCCCTGACGCACTACAGCAAGAGATGGGTCGACCATGATAATTCAAGGGTAGTGCCAGATTAGCTTGGCGCCGACAGGCGCCAGCTAATCTGGCACTACCCTTGAATAATCATGGTCTATCCATCTACTGTAACAGGTGCATAGTCGTTAGATGACTCCTCCCAAATTTGGGAAATACGTGCGTCGGAAATACGTGCGTCGAGTTAATATGCGCCGCGGGAAAGGAAGGGTTGGGTTCATTGAAAGCTCATTTTCAGGTAAAATCCATAGAATATAATTATTCTGCACGCTTGAAGGGGCTTACTTGGGCCGTAAGTTGAACGACGTATTCTGTGACATCATGCCCCCCCCCCCCTCCCCCTTTTGTCTACCAATTCAACCTTTAACACCTTGACCACCGGAGCTCTATAAAGGAGCTGACGTCTCCTGAACTGTTGTCACCTTAGGATCGAAACTCCCGAAGTTGTGGAAATTTGCCTTAGCTTTCAGGCATAGTGTGTTTGTTTGTTCACTGATCTTATATCTCCGTTGTTGAAGAATCCAGACCAAAAAGGTGACTGCCAAGCGCGTGGAACCAAACGGGCAGTGGGCAGATGTTCACATCTGCACGGGACATAGACGACCCCGCCCTCCACGAGTCGCCTGCTGCCTTGCAGGCCTGGCCGCTTGGCTTCGGAAAGGCTAAGGGAGGAAACCCCTGACATCAAAGCCCCCGTGTCTCCGGGGAAGGCTTTTGAGCCAGAGACTAGGACAAGGACAGTCTGATATAAAACCTACGACCCGAGGACCTCGATGCCATCGTCCCAGCTTGCTAGGCCATGGCAGATGAACCAAGGGTTTAAAGGGTGGGGCCAGTACTGCGCACACTGCACTCCACCAAAAAGCTCCACCGCGCAGGCTTTAGGAAACGTCCACGGACCATGACACTGACCATTCCAAGTCCTGTAGCGACGGGCGAGGGGCGAAACGGCAGGTGAAAGATGTCACTGGAAGCCGCAGTCTCAAACCTGCATGCAGGCGGTTCAGGATATTGGTCGCCTGATGTTGACCTGGGGATGACAACATCACTCGGCACACCCTGAACGACCAAGCAGCCTTCTCTAGGGACAGCACTGCTTGCTCCACACGGAGAGGGGCCTAGAAAAGGTGGCCTAACCAAAGCTCGTCCCCTCGCAACCCCAGTTGGCTAGCCGCGGTCAACGGGCATCTTCTCCTGCGGTCAAAAAACAAGAAAGAATAACGGATCCACTCTCATGACGACCACGACCGGACTCAACGTAGCATGCTGGAACGTCCGAACCATGCTCGACAAAGCAGACAGCGGACGCCCTGAACGTCGCTCCGCCCTCATTGCCCATGAATTGCGGAGGTTAAACATCGACATCGCCGCGCTCAGCGAAGTACGCTTCCGGACGAAGGCAGCCTCCAAGAACTTGGTGCTGGGTACACCCTCTACTGGTCAGGCAGGCCTGCATCAGAAAGACGGCTCTCAGGCGTGGGTTTCATGGTCAAGACATCCATTGCGACTAAGTTGGAAAACCTACCAACGGGCCACTCAGACCGCATCATGTCCATGCGCCTCCCACTGAGACACCAGCAACACGTCACCCTTCTCAGTGTGTACTCCCCAACCCTCCTGGCAGAGCCTGCTGAAAAGGACAAGTTTTACACTGACTTGCGCAGCCTCCTACAGAGTACCCCTGCAGACGACAAAGTCATCATCCTTGGCGACTTCAACGCCAGAGTGGGCCAGGACTCTGAAGCCTGGAAAGGAGTCCTCGGCAAGCATGGCGTGGGGAACTGCAATGACAATGGCCGCCTACTGTTGGAGTTCTGTGCGGAGCAGCAACTGGTCATCACCAACACTACTTTTCAGCAAAAGGACAGTCGAAAGACCACCTGGATGCATCCTCGCTCCAAACACTGGCACCTTATCGACTATGTCCTAGTGCGTCAGAGGGACCGCAGTGACGTCCTCCTCACCAGAGTGATGCCCAGCGCAGAGTGCCACACTGACCACCGCCTTGTCCGCTGCAAACTCAGGCTCCACTTCAAGCCAAAACCCAAGAAATGGGGGCCCCCCAAGAAAAAGCTTGATGTTGCCAGCCTTCAGCGTGACGATGTGAAAGCTGCCTTTCAGACAGATTTACAGCGCAGGCTCAAAGACACAGGGACCCAGTAGACTCCTCCCCTGAAACACTTTGGGAACAACTGAAAACTGCTATTGCAAAATCCTCTGCAGAAGTCTTGGGTTTCGCCAGAAAGAAGAACAAAGACTGGTTTGACGAAAACGATGTAGAGATCCAGGAACACCTAGCAAAAAAAAAAGAGCCGCCCATCAGGCCCACCTAGCCCAGCCTTCCTGCCCTGTAAAGAAGTCTGCCTTCCGCCTCGTCTGCAGCAGTCTCCAGCGCAAGCTCAGAGATCTCCAGAATGAGTGGTGGACCAGACTTGCACAGAGGACCCAGCTTTGCGCTGACAATGGTGACTACAGGGGCTTCTACGAAGCACTGAAAGCAGTGTATGGCCCCAGGCACCTGGTACAAAGTCCCCTGCGAAGCGCGAATGGCCAGGCACTCCTCACAGATAATACCTCCATCTTGAACCGCTGGTCGGAATACTTTCAGAGCCTCTTCAGCGCTGAGCGCACTGTTCAAGAAGCAGTCATCCTACAAATCCCACACCTCCCAGTAAAGGTTGAATTGGACGAACCGCCCACCACTGAAGAGACCCTCACAGCCATCCACCAGCTCAAGAGTGGCAAAGCAGCAGGCATTGATGGAATACCGCCAGAGATCTGGAAACATGGAGGCACAGCACTGCACAACAAGCTCCATGACCTCTTTCTCTGCTGCTGGGAGGAAGGAACACTACCAAAAGATCTCCGTGATGCAGTCGTTATCACCCTGTACAAGTCTGACTGTTCCAACTATCGGGGAATTACCCTGCTGTCCATTGCTGGGAAAATCCTTGCAAGGCTGCTCCTGAATCGGCTGGTACCTGCCATCGCTGAAGACCAACTCCCAGAGGGCCAGTGTGGCTTCAGAGCAAACAGGAGCACCACCGATATGGTCTTTGTTCTGAGACAGCTACAGGAGAAGTGCCGCGAGCAGAACAAAGGGCTGTACGTAACATTTGTCGACCTAACAAAAGCGTTCGACACTGTGAGCAGGCAAGGCATGTGGCAGATCCTGGAGCGACTTGGCTGTCTCCCAAAGTTCCTCAACATGATTGTCCAGCTACACGAGGACCAGCAAGGCCAGGTCAGACTCAACAATGACCTCTCAGAACCATTCCCTATTCTCAACGGCGTAAAGCAGGGCTGCGTGCTGGCACCGACCCTCTTCACCATCTTTTTTAGCATGATGTTGAAGCAGGCCACAGTGGACCTCGATGATGACGATGCAGTGTACATCAGGTATCGTCTCGATGGCAGCCTGTTCAACCTCAGACGACTGCAGGCCCACACAAAAACCCTAGACCAACTGATTCGTGAGCTGCTTTTTGCTGATGATGCTGCCCTCGTTGCACACACAGAGAGAGCCCTGCAGCGCATCACGTCTTGCTTCGCAGATGCTGCCCAGCTCTTTGGACTCGAGGTCAGTCTGAAAAAGACAGAGGTCCTCCATCAGCCGGCACCCAAGACAGTGTATCGCCCTCCTCACATCACCATTGGCGAGTCTGAACTAAAGTCAGTGCACCAGTTTACTTACCTTGGCTGCATTATCACGTCGGACGCCAAGCTGGACAAGGAGCTTGACAGCAGGCTGGCAAAAGCGAACAGCGCTTTCGGGCGACTTTTCAAGCGGGTGTGGCACAATCAACAGCTGAAAACAGGCACCAAGATCAGCGTGTACAGAGCTGTGGTCCTCACCACCCTGCTGTATGGTTCCGAGTCCTGGGCCCTCTACCGCAGCCAACTACGACTCCTCGAACGCTTCCACCAGCGCTGCCTGCGTACCATCCTGGGCATTCACTGGAGTGACTATGTCACCAACGTCGAGGTCCTTGAACAGGCTGAAACTGTGAGCATCGAGGCTTTGCTGCTGCGGACACAGCTCCGCTGGGCGGGGCATGTCTCCAGGATGGAGGATCATCGCCTACCAAAGATCACCCTGTTCGGCGAGCTTGCTACTGGACACCGTGACAGAGGGGCACCAAAGAAGAGATACAAAGACTGTCTCAAGAAGTCACTTAGTGCCTGCCAAATCGACCACCACCAGTGGTCTTCGCTTGCTGCGGACCGTGACACCTGGCGCTCCACCATTTACAAGGCAGCTGTCTCCTTTGAGGACTCTCACAGAGCTAGCCTTAAAGACAAGCGGCTCAGGAGAAAAAACAGAGATGCCGCAGCTCAGAACCCTGGCCATACCTTCCCCTGCAGCCACTGCGGTCGAACCTGCCTGTCTCGGATTGGCCTCCGCAGCCACGAACAAGCCTGCAGACGTCGTGGGCAACTCCTATAAAATCTTCGTTCGCGAAGTCAAGCGCAAGAGAGAGAGGCCGGGAACCAAACGGAGAACATAAGAAACACGATTTGAGACTGAAGTCAGTTACAACACAATTTATTAAAATTTCGAAATATTAATAAATTGCGTTGTTACTGTTTTACACCTTTCAAAAAAAAAGACTAAAGTGGTGTTCACATGGCCGATTTCTCGACGGATTTTTGTCTGGCAACAATTGGCCGACGAAAGTTTCCGCCACCTGTTCACATGGGCGTCTTTTGTCGTTTTGGAGTTGGCCGACAATTGCCCGATGTCGGTGGGGTGTTCGCAGCGAGTAGAGCAATGCTCGACTTTCCACCGATTTCCCACCCGACTCCAAGCAAGCGGGTTGTTTCTTGATCGATGATTGGTTAGAACTATCCAATCAAATATGATTTTGTTTTCAATCTTCAGTCAACCTGTTGTCGTGTTCATGGGGTGATGCCCCTTTGACCGAGTTGTGCCGAGTGTCGACGGAACAGCACGAAGTAGCTAAAGTTGGTGGCGTGTCGCTGGAAAGTCGTCGCAAAATTGGTGAGCGTTCACATGGGCAACGTCTTGTTGGCCAATAATAGCCAGACAAAAATCGTTGAGAAATCGGCCATGTGAACACCACTTAACAAGCAAGTAACAATTCAGTCGTTACTTATCTTATCAGCGAAGAAGCAACAGTTGCCATTCTGAAATATAAGATAAATTGTGTTGTAACTGTCTTCTCTAAAGAGTGTTTCTTTCTCCGTTGGGTTCTTCTCTTCTCTGTTGTTGTTTCTTTCGTCGTGCGACCGAATTAGCCCTATCTGAAAACAGAAAAGTTCTTCATGTGATAATAAAAGAAAATAAGGTTTCTGCTATTGTTTGTTTGTTTCTTTGTTTGTTTGCTCGTTTATTTATTTGTTTGTTTGCTTCAGGTGTTTCCTGTCTTGCTTTCTTTTTCGCTTTTCTTTCTTCTTCCTTTTTAAGTCCCTTCTATTTATAGAAGGGCCTTTTTAGGACGGGTCGCGCGCGGCCGTGGGGCGAATTTAATAGCATGTCCATGATGTCAAAGGCAGGCAGGCTAAACCACTAACAATTGAAGTAACAAGCTAAAAATTACGTCATGTCTAGTTACGCTAACCTCGCTGCTGAACGTACATTTGGCGCGAAGCGCCGTATGTGCGTATGTATGTATGTGCGTATGTATGTATGTATTTATGTATGTGTGTATGTGCGTATGTATGTAAACAAGTGAATCTCCGATATTTCTGTACACACAAGCTTGAAACTTAGCAAAATACTTTCTTAAGTGGGTGGCTAAGAGAGCCTCCGAGGATATTGTAATTGAATGTCTCATTGAAGACATAAACAACCGTATATACGAAGTCGGTTGACCCAGATTAGAGTCCCTAATTTATGTCATATTTATTTGAACTTTTGGATATAGCTAGTTTGAAGAAAGGCATTGGATGAGTTCGTTAGCCAGCTTTGTATCCTTTCAACTTCTTTAGTAAAAATTCTTTTCAGAAAAGAATTAAAACACTAAAAAAAAACTTTCTAGTACTTCTTGACAATGTCAGACAGTGGCGGTGACGTAAAAGAGGCAAATGACTCCGTCACCACGCTGACACTGACATACTACTCTAAATATGACGTCATTCTTTCTCTCGCGCGCGGCTCTCTCTCTCTCTCTCTCTCTCTCTCTCTCTCTCTCTCTCTCTCTCTCTCTCTCTCTCTCTCTCTCTCTCTCTCTCTTTAGTTACAACAAGCTGAAACTCGTGTACAAAATTACACGCTCGGAAACGCCAACCTATCTCACTAATATATTTCATTTCGCTCACAGGTCTAGTCGAGCACCAGGAAACAATCTGGTAGTGCCCATGCCACGTCTAGATATTTATAAGACATCCTTGTCTTATTCAGGAGCTAAGATTTGGAACACGATTCCCGCAGATATTAGAGCAGCCTCTTCAGTCAAAACGTTCAGGACACAACTGCTGAAATATATTAGAAGTAGATAAAATACTATTTCAGCTACATGTTACATGTGGTGTGTCATGTCTGGCGGGTGCGCATTGGTATACCAGTCTGCGCGTCGAACCCTTGCGTTCGTGTGTGTGTCGCGTTTTTGCTTTTGATTAGAATTATTATTTCATTTTCATTCATGTACATATTAACTCACTTTTACCCCGATGTGTGTGTGTGTGTGTGTGTGTGTGTGTGTGTGTGTGTGTGTGTGTGTGTGTGTGTGTATGTGTGTGTGTGTGTGTGCGTGTGTGTGTGTGTGTTTATTCCTGTACATATTAACTTTTACTCCGATGTGTGTGTGTGTGTGTGTGTGTGTGAGTGTGTGTGTGTGTGTGTGTGTGTGTGTGTGTGTGTGTGTGTGTGTGTGTGTGTGTGTGTGTGTGTGATGATGATGATGATGTATGCGTGAGCAAGGACATGATTGAAAACAGGTCTATGGCCTAATCATTTATACTCGGAAAATAAAGTTTCATTTCATTTCATTTCATTGATCTCTCTCTCTCTCTCTCTCTCTCTCTCTCTCTCTCTCTCTCTCACACACACACACACACACACACACACACACACACACACACACACACACACACACACACACACACACACACACAAACATGCGGGCATCTCCAGGACTGAGGAATAGATCCTCATGCCCCCTCCAGGCGCATGAGGATCTATGCCTCTAGGAGATGTTTGGAGCGCGCGCGCATGCACTCACTAACACGCACACACACATCGACGCGCTTCAGGTTCAGAAGAGCATGCCGGGCAGATGACCCGTGTACTTAGTATATCATGTAGCTAGGTAAAGTCAACATGCTTTCACACAAATTATAGCAAGACTGAAATTGTACCGTGAAGTTCTAGTTTTGTCACCATTTTCTCAAGCCTACGAAGCGAAAGTGAAACTCATATCACGTAAAATATAAAATTACGTAAAAACTAAAACTTACGTTATGACAAATGACGTTTAACAAATAGATGACGCGTATCTCCTGCGCCCCTCATAGAACTCACTGACACATTGGCAGATCTGCGAGACTTTTTCAAAATGAGATAATTCAACATCAGAATCAGATCAAAGACAAAAGGTAGAGACCATTGTCAGCGAGGACAGCTCTCATATTGAAGGGACTCTGTGGGTTATGGTTCATCCCATCTTGTTTAATTTACATCTTATTTGTAGATTTGTTATCCGGCACCGCCATGCATATGTCCTTGATTCAACTCATTGTCCAGTTCATCTTATAAGCCTCTGGTTTGTTTTGACTGGAGAAAATTCTCCACTCTGTAATGTTTTGGCAATGCAACAACGTATTATACCACAAACGCCTTTGGGCTAAAAACGACCGCCATATGCCGCTTTGTAATTCCATTCGTCGCAAAGGCCGTTGGGTCGAAGTCGGCCGCAGTGGGCCCGCGCACGACTGTTCAGTCCGACATCACCGGTCTGATACCCTTGGGCTCACTGAAATGGAAGACGTTTTATATGACTGTTTTTCCAATTTGCACGAAATTTCAGACGACATAAAGTCTGAAAACCACTTTATTCAAAATTTGACGAAAACATTTTTATATGAATCCACAAAGCATGTATTACCGAAATATCCAACCTGTACTGAAGTTTGGGAAATAAAAAAATAAATAAATAAACAAAGTAAAGGTTCGTGAAATATGTCAGTCGTGTTACGTATTTTAAACATGATTTCCCCACAGAAACAGAAACCATATCTTGTTTGAAGTACTTGCGTTGCAACTAGTAGGTATGACAATTCCAAATGTCAGAACAAAAATTAGCATTTGAAGTAAAGCAAATATGATATTTAGGCGAGTAATGTGTTTATGTAAAATAACTAATATTTGGAAACCAACAAGCTGGTAAACCTCGCCCTGGGACCATATGGCGTTGAGGCGCGTCCCCTGGGTGGTGTAGAGAGGGGTGCACCGAATAAAATAAGGTGTCGTGAACCAACATGGTCTAAGGGAACGGGAGACCCCGACAGAAAATCCCTGGTCCTCCTAGAAAGGGGGTTGGGTGTGGGGGTAGCTTCCCCACCCTGCAAATAAGAAAATAGCTACAGAAACGCCGACGAATAGACAGACAGCAATTCCTTTCCTGGAAGGGGAAGGTTCTTCTACCAGAAGATTTATGACGTTGTGTGGTGAAAGCCGGAAGTCTTCGGAAGCCACAGGACCGAGCCGCCTCTCTCTATCCAGGGACACAATCATGGGCACATGGAATGTCAAGACCATGTACCAGAGCGGCAAGGCCGCCCAAATAGCAGCGGAAATGCAAAAGTACAACCTTGCCCTGCTAGGTATCAGTGAAGCCAGATGGACGCAGTCTGGGCAGAAAAGGCTGTTAAGTGGGGAGATGATTCTGTATTCAGGTCATGAAGAGGAGAATGCCCCCCCCCCCCCCCCCATACAGAACATGTAGCATTCATGCTGTCACCAGTGGCACAGAGAGCGCTGATGGTCTGGGAATCTCTTGGGCCAAGAATTATCTCAGCAGCTTTTAGAACCAGGAAAAAGATTAAGCTCAAAGTCATCCAGTGATATGCGCCCACTAATGACAGCGACGAGAAAGAGAAACAAGAGTTTTACAACCGACTCCAGAGTGCTGTGGACAAATGTGCGGAGCGAGACATCACCATCGTCATGTGCGATTTTAATGACAAAATAGGGGAGGACAACACCGGATACGAAGAGGTGATGGGGAGACAAGGGACTAGGGGAGATGAGTGAGAACGGGGAGAGATTTGTAGACTTTTGTACTCTCAACAGACTTGTCATTGGAGGCAGCATCTTCCCACACAGAAGAATACATAAAGCAACTTGGGTCTCAACTGATTATACTACAGAGAACCAAATAGACCATGTCTGCATTAGCACTCGGAAATTTAGAAGATCCCTTCAAGATGTTCGAGTGAGGAGGGGAGCAGATGTCGCCTCAGACCACCATCTGCTTACCTTAAGAATAAAGCTCAAGTTAAAGAAAAGCCGCACAGAGACAACAAGAAGACAGCGCTACAGGAGCTAGTAAATGAAGAGGAGGCGGTCACCACAGAACAGCAGTGAAAGGCAGTTAGAGAGGCGATGAACTCAACCTGCAAAGACACTGTAGTGTTCAGGAAACACCATCACAAGGACTGGCTGTCGGCACAGACCTTGAAGAAGATAGACGTGAGGAAGCAGAAGAAAGCAGTTGTCAACAACAGTCGCTCGTATGCCTGATCAAGAGCAGCTACAATGGCATGACATGTCGCGTGATCCATGAAGGGCAGTTCACCAGGGAGCTCCAGGTCAGAACCGGCGTCAGGCAGGGGTGTTTGCTGTCTCCGTTCCTCTTCCTACTGGCCATAGACTGGGTCATGAAGAGGACCACTGAGCAGAGAAGAAGCGGATACAGTGGACACTGTGGACACAGCTTGACGACCTCGATTTTGCAGACGACTTGGCTTTACTGTCCCACACTCATCAACAAATGCAGGACAAGACCACGAGGCTTGCTGACATCTCGTCCCAAGTGGGTCTCACCATCCACAAACAGAAAACAAAGACAATGAGGCTGAACGCAACCAGGGAACAACCAGTCTTGCTTTCTGGCACCCCGTTGGAGGAGGTGGAGTCCCGTCACCTATCTCGGGAGCATCATCAACAAAAAAGGTGGCACTGATGCAGATGTCAGAGCACGAATCGGTAAAGCAAGAGCAGCCTTTCTCCAGTTGAAAAAAAAGTGTGGAGTTTTAGAGAGCTGTCACAACACACCAACGTCCGGATTTTCAACTCAAACGTAAACGGGCAGTTCTCCTATATGGAGCTGTGATGAAGCTCTATGCTCGTGCATAGTGCTCACACATTAGGTTAAATACGGTACGGGTTTTTGTTAACGGTTTGTTTTGTGCCGATAGTCCGTGAGGCCCGTTGTCCACGTGAAATCTTTAAGACATGATTAGCACGGGAGTTTTAGTGAGTTCTGTTATAGTGAGTTCTAAGCGGAAGCTGTCTTGCAGAGCAGTAAGTGCGTTAATACGGGCTTTCTTGTCAGAGGAATCAGATGTGTTTGAGATACCTAGCCCGTATTCCAAGACTCTGAAGCCTAGAACTCAGGTATGTTTCTATATATGTAGTATTATTGATGCTTAGTTGAAGAATAGTATGCGTTGCTAAGAGTAATTTGTTGTATAGTGTTGGCCGGTTTGGTTCAGTTATGTTGGTTTAGAATTCAGTGAAGTAACCGGTGTTTTTGGTATACAGTTATTTACCGAGATGGATGACTAAAGGAATGTAAGGTGTGTATGCTTGAGTCGCTATGAAGGTAGTACGTGGATGGTTAAGCATAGTCTTTTCCAGTGTATAGAGTAGTGTATAGCAAGAGTGTTAGGCTATAGTCTGTTTCAAGATAGTGACAGAGATATGGAGGTGTTACGGAAGCCATAGACAGTTTATGAAGCACGTGTGTGTGTGTGAATGAACGTGTGAGTTATTTGTATCAGCCAGGTTACGTGACGTTTCTCATTGATCCAATATGTTGTGTGTTTAGCAAGTGTTACGTTGGGACTTTTGCTGTCGTATTCAGAGTGCTTGTAAAGAGTGGAACGACGGACGCCGAGACGTCAGTCACAGGTGGGACCTAACGTGAGGTCATCCCTCCAGCTCTTCACTCAGAGAGTGAGTCTGATCGGGACCAAGATACCCGGATCACAGCGAGAACTGCGCTACGGTGCGAGTACAAGGACGTCCGTGTTACAGACAGGACGACAGGAAAGAGCATACAACGGACTTGCACGCCTAGACGTGAGAAGGACCAACGTAACCAGGCAATAACATCAAACAGGTAGGAGATTGAGAACTAACACCTAGCCTGGCGAGATATTGTGAATTGTGTGTGTGTGACTTCATGTTCGGATGTTAGTAGAGAAGTGTATATAGTTTGATAATCTTTTTGAACCTTTTAGTGTATAAAAGTTACTTTAGAAAGGGAGCCCGTGTGTTGAGTTTTACCGCATGAATGCGCCCGTCTGAGTCAGTGGCGGTGTATGCGTCTGTTGTGCGAGAGTCTATGCGTACGACTGTGGGCAAGTCTGCGTGCGTTACAGGAGCAGAGACTTGGAGGTTGACAAAAACCACAGTCAACAGAGTACAGAACTTCATAAACAGTTGCTTTAGAAGAATCTTGAAAATCTACTGGCCAGAGAAGATCAGTAAAGTCAGACTCTGGGAGAGATCAGAACAGATAACAGCAGAGAATGAAATTGGGCGAAGAAGATGGGGATGGATTGGTCACAGTCTGAGAAAGCCAGTTTCCAGTATTACTAGGCAGGCATTGTCATGGGCCCCCAGGGAAAGAGGAAAAGAGGCAGGCCGAGAAACACCTGGCGTCGACCTCCAAGCAGACATGATCAAGAGACTGGGAACCACCTGGAGTAAAATCGAAGGAGAAGCACAGGACAGGAGTCGCTCAGTGGAGGTCTCTCGTCGACGGCCTATTCCCTGGGAGGGGTGACAGGCGTAAGAAAGTAAGTAAGTAAAGCTGGTAAAACATGAAGATGTGACCAACTGTTCTGCATCATTATTTTAATGGTGAACCGATGTCAGAAGATTCAAAACCTCATGGTGGGAACTATATTGTCTTTACGTCTGAATTAAAAGGTAAGATTTGTCCATAACACGACTGACATTTCGTGTTGTCAGTCGTGTTGCGATTTACATATGGTTTAATACCTCACAATAAAGATAAAGAACATCTTTTTGTTTCACATCTTGCAAGCTGTTCAGCGTAATTTACATCGTCTTCAGGTGAAGCTTGCAGCGTAACCGTTAGAAAACAGAATACACACCGCTCTTTGTGTCTTTAGTAACCAGCTGTTAGTCGTCTTATCATAGTTCGTGTATCTGTTTGTCATTCAATCCAAATATTAATAAATTGCGTTGTGCCTGGCTTTTTAAATGTGTTTCTTTCTTCGTTGGGTTCTCAGTCTCTGCACTTTATGGCTTGGCTGCACTTCAGTCACCATTTTGGTCTGGATTTTCAGTTTAATTTACAAAGGGCCGCCGCGTACTACTGACCCACCCCATCCCCCACCCACCCTGAGTATCCGCAGCTGCACAGTAAAGTGTGCAGGCCGCCGCGGACTACTCCCCTCCCCCCCCCCCCCACCTCCCCGGCCGGCACTGCCAACACTGACACCGACAACACCCCCTCCGCCACGACGGTAGTCTCCCTTCGGTTCGGGAAGTCGCAAATCGATTACTGATGCAACAAAAATAAAACATCACACAAACACTGACACACCCCTATATAATGAGAGCCAAAACTGACTCGGAAACGAAGGATTCCGGACCTCCTCGGCCATGTCACAGTTGAGTGGACGACGGGGTGCGGCATCAGTGCCCACACCCCCTGAAAACGTTCGTCAACTCGGTGACTCAAATGGTTTTATATTTAAGTTAGTTTATGATGAGAGACTATTCGCGAAACGGCAGACCCGGAGAATGCGTTCTGTCACAATCATAATCACGGTGATAAAATCGTACGAGAACGCAGTTTCTGTTATGCGACCATGATTCAGCAAAACTATTTGGCTATGCCGCCGCTGAGCAACGAAGGTTGCGGACGACGTCATACCTCTACCCACGTGACTGAAGCTAAATATAGGTCCTGGCGCTTGTTGGCGCTCAAGGAGAGGTGAGGCTGATAAATAAGAACAAAGTAGACTTCTCTCATTCACACAGCATATACCGGTGCGGGTGAGTTGACACGTGTAAGATGGGTTTGTTGTTATCTTGTTAATGTCATTCTGTCTTACTTTGTATAACATGTATACTAATCCTCGCTTCTTCTCATTTCTTTTTTTTTTTTACCGCCTTTCGCACCAGTGACACCAGCAGTAAGTGTTGTCGTTTGGATGTCGTAAAATGCGTATGGATTAGACTCTATTTAGATGTTCATTCTAGTTTTTGTGCTTGATGGACGCTGGTATAGGTATCTTTTCCATGAAGGCTTTTCTTAAACATGTTAAATATACAGTGTGACTACTTGTGATATGTCGTATAACTTTTACTTTCGTCGGTGCTTATGTACCTATGTGCGCTATGTCCCTATGGCAGCATGAGCGCATACATGTAATGTTTTACTGCCTGCATTTCAGATTTCATATGTTTTTACGTGTTGTGAGTAGAATAAGTTACCAATTCGTTCGAAATGTGTACATTTTTATATTGCCCACAATTATTTTTCGCTGTTGTGATGACATTTGGTGTGTGATTATTATTATTGTGAAAGTGTGTCACATCAGTGTGGTAGGATTTCATCCCCATTTTTCATGAGGGAATAATTCAGCAGTCCGTACATTCAGCAGGCAGGTACTGACTGCAGGTGTATTGTTGAGACATGAAAGTCACAGATTTTAGAAAAACGTATTTTTTATATTATGAACATTGTTTTGTAGAATCATAAATTAACTGAGAGAAATTTGGGCTCCCAGGATTGACTTGGAGTTGGATGGTATTGGTAGTCTGAATTACTACTGTAGGGTCATAGAACATTTTGTACTCCCAATAGATATAAGGTACGCATGCTGTGAAATGTGCTTTCAATGAGTTGCAGCTGTTTACAGCTTGTTCATTGTAACTAGGCCACAACTAGTCACAACTTTTGATAATATTAGTAATATGAAATATAAAAGGACATTCATGTGCAGTCTGTACTATAATTTCAGTATAAAGTTGGCAGTGTTCCAATTTTGTTCTTGTTTGTGATGATTCTTGTTTGCAGAGATATTTTAGGCTCCAGCCAGGCCTATGCATACAGGGCTTAGATTATCCAGACTGTTTGTCAGGATTGCATATTTGATGGCTACATTTTGATTTTGATTGGGATGGAAAAACTTGGAAGGTTTTGGGACAGACCACATTTGGATAGAAAGAACTTCCAGTCATTTTAGGAATGCAGAGGCTGTTTTGTGCATGTGAATTCAGACATACACATCAATGTGTACACTGCTGCCATTTGTGAATGTTTTGTAATGACACTAATCCCACCCTACCTCTGTCTCTGTTTATATTACATCAGTCATTTGTGTGATTTCAGCTGCTCTTCTTTCCAAAAGCTCAAAGAAAGTAAAGGTTAGTAAAACTTTTAACTACTTTCGGTTCCGTGTGCCCTTTTTGGCTGATTTATTGAGACATCTAGCTTGTGTCAATGGTGAACATTCGGGAGCAGTTCTTATGATTATCCTGGTGGTGGCATAAAGTATGTGATTGACTATAGCCTCTGTGATGGAATTTAAATTTCTAGCAGAAAGTCTGACTGATGTTTAATTTTATATGCCAGAGAGAGACTATGAGGCTGCCAGATGACAGGTATTCCTAAACCCTCTATTATTATTGAGGACCTGTGCTGCATTTGGGTGTTGCTTGCTGTGTTCTGGCAATGAAGCAGTCGCTACCTGAGTTATATCTGAAGCATTGTGTATACCAGGTGTCAACTGTGGTGGTCCAGAGAGTTTTGTGCTTCATGAAGTGCTTGTGCGGTGGGGCACTATTAACCCTTTGTCGGTAGCACTTTTTGTCAGGGTGATTCTTGCAGGAATCACCATGACAAAGCACTACTGACAGCCAAATGGTTAAATATTGTCATTTTACAATCAGGACACGACAAAATGGCAGATATTTTCAGCGATGGGCTCCTCAAACAATCTACAATAATTACCATAAAAGTGAATATACCTGTGGTTGATTGATGTTATGTTATGCTGCTTGCACTGGTGCAGATTATGTTGGATTTATGTCACCTAGTGACCTACTGGGTTGTGATGGATTATCACATTTGTAATTTAGTTTTATATGAATTATTTGATGACGGTGAGTAGTCTTGTCTACTGCAGTACTGGTGTTACTATGTAATTCTATGGAAATTTGTATGTTAGTTTCACAATGTATCAGCACTATGCACTAGTGACACAGCAGATTTAGACTAATTCTGAATCCAACAGGATCTGCACTCCTACAGTGGTGTCCACACGTCTACCAGAGGCTTAGATTTAGAACAAAATGAGCCTCCATAGGCAGGTAGAGCTAATGAGGATGTATACTCTTGCTTGCCACATTATATATACAGGACTTTTCCTCTGCTTGGTTCATCCGGCAAGCAGAATGAGTGTGCAGTTTGTGAAGCATGTTGGATGGTGGGATTCAGGATGCTCATTTGTTAGAGGTGCAGTCTATTTAGAGTTCAAAGAATGAGGATCTTTTTGTGATTTTAGAGTTAACTGGAATAGTTTCTGGATCTGACCAACATTGTGGTGATTTTGCCCAGCAAGAGGCATAGATTCTGATGAGCCCCTGTGGTCGCAGGGGCTTATGGGAATCTATGCCTCTTGGAGGTGAAAGACTGTGGACTGTGGGGAACTAGATACCAGATCTGAGGAAATGAGATGAAGCTGCTGAAGATGATGTAGGAAATTGAATGAGAAAGGCAAGAATGGATAAATCATTAAATTAAATGTCAACTGCAGCTGCTAGTTACATGTAGTTGGGACAAGTTGTGAGTGCAGCCACCTGTACTATGAATAATACCTGTGGCAGTGGCTGTATGCATAAGGAGTTTAGTGTCAGCATCAGTTAGCCCTTATCATTCTGATACATCCATTGCTTGAAATAGATTTGACAGATAGTTCAAGGGTGGTGCCAGCATAGCTTGGCGCTTAAGCGCCAAGCTATGCTGGCACCACCCTTGAACCAAAACAGTTTATCTGTCTCCTAATCAGTAATTTAGCCTTCGTAGGACAAAAAGCAGATTTTGCAAATTCAGCCTCAGGACGTAATGGGTTAAATGAGGTTATTAATGTGAACAGGCATCAAGTGATCAGATATGCAATTATTTTGATTATTACAGCAGTGTACCTGTACAGTTTTGCTGACCCATGTGTCAGCATCAGTAAACAGCATGATCTAATTATTGTGTATTTTTTTGGTGTTTTTTTTTGCGTATTGTTTGGTAAACGGTGACCACCCAAGAGCTGTCAAAAATGTGATTCCTTTTGACTGCAGCAAGAGGATCATACCTCATAGGATCAGACATTGGTGGTCACCCTGACAGGTTGTGATGCTACGTCACTTGTATCACTGACAGCTTCACTGGCTTTAGTTTCACTTGTCATTGTGGGCTACTTCTTGTCTGCGTTACAAAGTACAGTGTATATAATTTTTTGCTTAAATTTGTGGGTTGAAGGTGCAGATGGCATGGCCTGTTGGCAGGTTTTTTTCTTCTTTGATGGGTGGGCGTTTGTGACATTAATTTTAGAAGTGATTTAGGGCTTATTTTCTAGGCCATTGAACCATCAGACATTGCATCATTCCTCCCTTAAATGAAACGAGTCATGCATTTATTTTTACAGAGCTGTCTTAGGCTGTGTCATCTGTCAGTGTGCTCTGGCTTGTAAAGTGAGCGAGTCATATTGGCCTGTTCTTTTAATATTTTACATCAAAAGTTTGCAAGGTTAAGTATAATAGTGCAGATAATAATATTATATTTGGTTTCTTTACGTTATTTGAGGAGGATGTATCAGCTCTTGACAAAGTTTTGTGGTCCAGAGACAAGGCAGGTCATGTCCTGTTTTTGTGTCCTTGTCAAGATAAGCGTCTTAGACTTGGAGGTGGAAATGAAGAAGTAATATTAATATACATGTATGTGTATGTTTCCTGATGTGAAATCTCTCCAAGATGGATACAGATTACAAGACAGGGAGCAGGATAACATGACTGGCATGTGGGATTTTGAGACCTGAAACTACTGAAAGTGAAACTATGACACTTAGTTTTACATCCTGGGCCATTACCTCCACTACAGCTAAACTGCCACTAAATCTTGGTTACATCCTACTCCTAGGCCACAACACCCTACCACTTAATTGCCAGTGGCAATTGGTGATAGTGAGCCAGGATGTCAGATTTCCCTAGCTCCTACAAACATTGTTTAGTCTTTTGAAGTGTAGCCTAGAGAAGGCTCCAGTGTCGTTGCGTCTTAGATACTTGTACTGATAAAATTCAAATTTATGCCCTGAAAAAAGGGGGATAGGCAGAGGCACTAAAATTCACCGCAGCTCTGCATCTGAGACACAATGTTTTTTATTATTGAAAAAACATGCAGCTAATTTTAGTATTACTGATAAAATTTTCTGATTCGTTAAAAAATTCAGGTGGGGTCTGTGTACCCTCCAAAATTTACACATTGAAGTATACAATCCCTTTAAGCTGCTGTGAAAATAGGAACCCTGGGGCCCGACTAAACTCAGTTTGAGTGGAAAGGATGAATTAACCCTTTCACTGCTTAGTGAACACAATCCAATTGCAAGTGACATTGTTTTGCAGGGTTTTATGACAATATAGCCTCATTTAACCTGTTGTACCTGTGTTTCTTGGATGTCTGAGGCTCTTTGGCATTTAATTAACACAGATTTCAGAAACAAAATCTGTTTGGCTGTAACTTTATTTCATACGACACCATGACAGTGATACAAAGGTGATAAAATGCACAAGCCAAGATAAGGGAAGTCTCAGGGCAGGAATAATTGCACTTGAATTGTTTTATGGCACTTGCACTTGTACATTAATTATGTAATCTGAGTAGTTGTGCGCCAGTAGTTTTAAGCTTCCATGTTCACAGTTATGGCATCTCCACTTTGTCTTCTTTGATTTTGATAAGACATCAGTAACTCTTGAAACTGAACAGTTAAGAATGTAACTGTGTTGTTTCTTTCCATGTAACCAACATGGATTATTATGTAGAAGTCAACTGGGCAGCTGCTGGGAAAGGGAACTGGGCAGCTGTTAATCGCATATCTGTACTGTTGTCCACTTGTGCCATTGTGCAATGTTTAACCAGCCACTCCATTTTGTCAATGTCAGGCTTGAGTTATCACATTGCTTTCAGGGCACATTGTTTTGAAGGCAGTACCTGACCAGCTTGTTTCTTATACTATAGCTGCCAAGCTAAACAAGGCCTCCCCTTGAGCATGTGTAATTAATCTCTCACTTGACTATTCTGATGGTGTCGGACTTGTTATTATTTACATTTGCGCACTATTAAAAATGTGACGGCTTTGATCAGTCATACCTGCTGCTGTATCAAGGTTTAACCTCCTTGACTGCTGGGGCATAGCCAGAACCAACCAAGTGCAAGAGGCATAGAACCTCATGAGCCCGCGCAGTTGCGGGGCTCATGAGGTTCTATGCCTCTTTAGTGCTTTGCCTTATTTTGTGCCCGTGTTTGTTATATGGCTGGGGTCCTAATGCATCAGAATTACAATTATTAATTTATTGTAAGTAAGCACAAGTATCAAAAGAATGGTTGATCCATTAGTTTTACACCCTCTGTTACTACCATTTTAGGTAGTGCTTAGCTGGTGATAGTGAAATGTTGGAAATGTAGCATTCAGATGGGAAAGAATGTATTTATTGCATGCCAGCTAAAGTTATTGTGTGATCAATAAAAGCGATAATGATACTGTATGAGTGTATGGCCAGGGAACTGCTGTGTCACATGCTGTGATATAATTTGTGTCAGACATGCATAGAGTATTGCAGATAACATTTCTAGGTCATGTTACAGTTCAGTTTGTGTTATATGTCTGCTTTTTCACACAGTTTGCAGACAGTTGACCCTTTGGTTGTCCGTAGGGCTTTCTGTTGAGGTGATTACTGCAGGAATCGCCTTGACAGAAACACTGTGAACAGCAAAATGGTTAACCTATCTAGCCCCAACGCATTACAGTAGAAGATGGATTGACCATGACAATTCAAGGGCAGTGCCAGATTAGCGCGGCACCTGATGGCGTCAAGCTAATCTGTCACTACCCTTGTATTATCAGGGTCACTCAATCTGCTGCAACTGGTACATAGACATTAGATGACACCTCTGATATTTGGGAATGTGGTTTTGGTGTTGATGGGTTAACAGACAGTTCACTGTTATTCTGTTGGTTTTTTTTTTTACAGATTAGGAGAGATCGACCGTTTTAGTTCAAGGGTGGTGCCAGAATAGCTTGGTGCCATAGGTGCCAAGCTATTGTGGCACAATCCTTCATATAGTCTGTAGACATTTCTTTTAAAGACTCGTGCGACATTTTAGTCTGCCATATTTTTAAGGTATATTTACATCTTGTCTTAAGACCTTGCTTTTAATCTGGCTGACCAGATTTTTACCCATCCCACCGTGAGATGGCCTTAGTCGCCTGCTCGGCGTTAAACACCAATAATCATAAAGTATTATAGTCACATTAATTTCATGCAGCATTGTATCAGAATGAAAAGGGTAAAAAATACGGGTACCTATATATGTACATGTACCTGTTGTTACTGCATGATAAGGTAAATGTCCGCTGAAGTAGCAGACACTGGTACCCTTTCATATGGTGACTTGTGTGTGACAGATTTTGTGGGGTGGCCACAGTTCGGAATTAGTGTCGGTTAACTCATATACTGAGGCTAAAAGCTTTAAATTTGTATACTGCCACATGCAAGCTACATTATAGTACTTTCAGATAAGGATATAGACCAATGGCTTTTAGTTCAAGGGTGGTGCCAGAATAGCTTGGCACCTAGAGGCGCCAAGCTATTCTGGCACTACCCTTGAACTATTTGTAGTCAAATTTATTTCACACAATGGTGTATTCCAAATGATACGGGTTAATGTAGGCTTGAACTGTCTTGCTACCCTTTACTTTAACCCTTTTCATCCTGATACTCTTTTGCTTGACATTAATTTGATGATAGTTCAAGGGTGGTATCAGAATAGCTTGGTGCCTGAGGCGCCAAGCTATTCTTGCACCACCCTTGAACTGAAATGGTTGATTTATCTCCTAATCTGTAATATAGCTTTTATAGGTCAATATGCAAATTTTAAAACTTCAGCCTCAGGATGTTCATGGGTTATGAAGGTTAACAATGTGCGTATATTTTATTTTAGAAGCAAAGTTGACTCACAAAAACTGAATCACATATTATTTGATTATTGATCATACCTGATTGTCTGCAGTAGCATGATAGTCCCTTGGGCCACAGTTGATCAGTTCGGTAAAAGGTCCTGATACATAACATTAGTAGGATTTACTGAAGATTTTCACAGTTATTAGGTCAGAGAGGTTGGCATTCT
Organism: Semisulcospira habei; assembly: GCA_036245525.1. Lineage (NCBI taxonomy): Eukaryota > Metazoa > Mollusca > Gastropoda > Semisulcospiridae > Semisulcospira > Semisulcospira habei. The sequence goes on from BTPG01000003.1 coordinate 145,251,563, forward strand.
GTTCGTACCGGTAATGCATGCACAGATTGATGTCTTCTCTTATATTGATACAATCTTTATTTGTGTCAGATTATTTTCCAGTGACACAATAATGTTTAATGTGCTGTATAATTGAAATACATGGGTGACAGTCTTCAGTCCTGGATACTGATTCAGCTTTTTCAAACTCCCAAAAAGCTGAATTTAAGCTTTTTGGTTTAGACATAGTGGTCCTTCAGCCAGCCTGTTCCATTTGCGAGAGGCATAAAGTCTCATGAGCTCCAGCGGATCATGAGAATTTATTTCTTACACAGCTTTTTTTAGCCTTTGAACAGAAAAGCTCTGTCGTGTGTGATAGTATTGATACAGCTTCAGTGCGTAAGGGCCACATGTGCACACAATTGTCTTGTAGAAAGTCTGGTCACCAAAAAGGTATGGGCACACCGGATATTGAAACTTGACCTACCTTTAGCTGGGTGCAATGACATTTTATGGTGGTCACTGGCACTGAGTATTGTGCTGTTACGTCAACACGTACGAACATTTGTCTGGCATCCAAGGTAATGGCGCCACATTACAAATTAATTACATCAGGATCTTTGCCAAGAAATGATGGCGGCTTTGTTGTGGCTAGGTGTGTGCTGAAAACCAAGTCGCATCGAATTATTGCAAAGAAAAAGATGAGTAAGAAATAGATCAGTGTACCTTATGTAAACAGTTGTATGTGTCTTCATACATTAAGTCTTTATGTATTTTGTTCTGTGTGCAGCAACATCACTGAGAATCATTGTTCAAGATAAAACGCAAAGGGTCCGCAGTGATAGAGGAGCTGGGTGCCAAAATGCCGCCGATCACACAGACGGATGACATTCTGGGAAGAGTCCAGGAGTTTATTAACTCCAACAAGGTCATGGTCTTCAGCAAGACCACCTGTCCCTTCTGCACAAAGGTAATTAGCTAAAAATTATGCAGTCGCTAACTTGCGGCTTGTTTGAATCTTAACTCATTTGCAGTTAGCCGCATCTGGATGCACGGCTTATGCCGCGCATCCGGATGCCACTGGCCTTGAATGAGTTAATATGTAAAATAGCAAAAATAGACATTTTGTTTCTAGATTGCATGAGAAGCCTCCAAAATGCATCAACAGCATGTAGGTGATAATAGGAGAGTTTTTGGGCAGACTGGTACAAAAGTTGATCCCTGAGCTCTAGCCCGCTTCTCAGTATTTTCACAATGGCCAATTTTAAACACTTATCTTGAATCAATCAATGTTTTTTGTGTTTTTTTTTTTCAGGTGAAAGAGCTGTTCAAGAGTCTGAACGTTCAGTATGAGCTGCTGGAATTGGACGTTGCCGAGAATGGCAGCGCTCTACAGAACGCCTTGTTTGAACTCAGTGGCCAGAAAACGGTTCCCAATGTCTTTATCAATGGCAAACATCTAGGTATTGCATTTTCTTTTGCACCTGTGCAGCATCAAACCATATTTGCCAGTTTTGCTTTATTTAACTCTTAATCACCTATACAGAGGTGCCTACCTTACGCGCTGGCTCGTAATTTTACGCATTTTCGGCTCAAGTTACGCGAATACGACTAGCTCCTCCAAAATACGCAATTTACGTGGGAGGGGGCGGGGGGGGGTGGGGGGGGGCTTTTTTGTGGACTGAAGATCGGCCGCTTTATAGGCTCCTCAGCCTCTGGAACCAGAGACTATGTCACCGAGCTTTGGCGTGTAGTCCGCTAGACACTGACTAGCCAAGGCAGCAAGAATACTCGCACACAGCGCGCCAAGCGTGCACTGAAACACTGAAGTCTGACTCGCGGGTAGTAACTAGCGATAGCAGGGGGCTCCTCTGCTACAAATGCATGCAACGTGTGCAGAAAGGACTTTGGTGTTGCTCACAGTGGTGCGTACAAAAGTATGATATTCAAAGACATTTGACGTCCGCTGGGCACAAGGCCAAGGCAGTAGTACATCCCAAAGCTGACATAAAGCACTTTTTCGTTAACCCTTTCGGTCCGGCAAACCACTGTACTGGTTGGCGGTCTCGTATACCGTGCAGCCCAGAAAACCGCTTAGAGCGGTGTCCGGTGTTTTATATCGCGCACCCGGTGATACGCGAACCTCGCCGCGCGTGTGGTGACCTTGCCCGTCGCACTGACGCATGTTTACACTACAGGGTCCTGACAGTGCATGTGTGGTGGGGCGGATTACAAAATAACAGACAGGGAGGCCATGTTGCGCCTTGTGAAGATGGTTTTATTTCTCCACCAAGGAGGCAGTACACCTGGAATATCAAATAACACACAATATAATTTCCATCTCAAGTGTACATACCAAATAGAAAATTGATGTTACATAAAATTGAGAGATAGGCACGTTATTATTACAAAATACTACAGTGGCTGGATAATTCAAAAGATCATCACACAGGTTCTCATACATCCACCATCCACTGATGTACTTTGGTCAAGGCGGTATTTTATAAAATAAGACCAAGTTCAACTATAATTACTACAAAACCTAAAATGACTAAAAATAATTATAAGGATATATATCATAAAGTATAAGATTGGAACATGGTGCTATATTAGTGGAGCTTAGAAGTATGAACACAGGAGAGAGAGAGAGAGAGGAAGAGAAAGAGGAATGCTGTGGTCCACAATATATACACAAGCTCTAATAGAAAACGACATTACACATCATATCCCTAAGTCCTGAACCTTGGTAACACATTTCTTCAAAAGTAAGACCCATTGCAGCAAGTATGCACGCACACCTGGCTTCGCATGCTATCACATAGTACATGTAAACAATAGCAGACGACTCAAGTCTCCCTATCAAGAATGAACTAAGGGAAGCTACTCTCCCTCAGGTAAACATCAATGGAAAGAAGTTCTATGTCCGTCATATCATAACCTGTCACGCCTGAAATCGATGACTGCAGACATTATTATAATAAAAGATGTTTAGAAAGTAACAGGTTTAATCGCAGGCACTCGGATTATGACAACTTCTTCGCGCGATCACATTACTAGCAGGTAGCGGTCACCAAAACCACACACACTGGCTGACCGACAGTCACAGCCAGCCAGCTGACCAATCCATGCTAAGAATGAGATCACGTGACCCAATCCCACACAGTGCGCGCGTGATACAATGGTAAACTACTGACACAAAGGGATACTGATGCCAGAAAATGCAACTGATCATCCTATCACCGGTACTAAGCGATCTCAAAAGAAAGCAACATAACTGACCAAATGATCCCCAGCACCATTGAGCAAGCCCCGACTACAATCCAAATGATTGATTAAAGTTTCTTTTGGTTGATAAAAGTGAGTTCTGAAAATGGCCCTTAGGTGCCAGAGATAATGGCAGCCATTAAAACGTAAACAAAATCATTTATGCCTGAATGCTCTCCAAGAGAGATGGTCGAACAATACCCTAGGCTTGCTCAAATTGGTGCAAAGGATCAACATAAACATAGTATCTTCATCAAAACAAGTGATCAGATTAACCTAAAACATGGTAAACTTAGATAGTAGGATCAAATCAAAACACAAGCCCCTAAGTGACCACAGCGCTCCCCTCAACCTGTCAAAGACAGGACCGGTCAGTCAGAAAATTTGCAAAATACATCAAAATCAGTGCATAAAATATATCTTCGAAATATGCAAAGACAACCAACATTTCTAAGTAAAAAATAGTAAAATGTATGACTTACAAGGTCCAGTTAGACAAAACTCGTGAAAGTAATTTGACGCTCAATAGGCCGGTCTTGCTTCCGTCGTGGTGCTACAGCAAATGCGTTCTTAGCGTGGAGACGCTACCACGAGGGGGCGCTACTGGGTCAAGGTCGATGTCTACCACTGGTCTATTTAAATGATTGGTCACTTCCAGCTAAATTTAGATGGGACGGCCAAAAGGAAAATCACTAAGACTGGGGCTAAGTAGGTCACCTCTGCCAGAACCCACACTCGGCAGCTCGGTGGCAACCGGCCGCGCAAAATCATGCTACAATGTATTGACCATTGACCAGAGGGGTGACGTAATAAAATATAATATTAACACATATGCAAAACACAGCTCGTCACACATGTGTACTTTTGTACGTGGTATGCGGTCAGCTTTGCAGTGCTAGCATAACGTATTACGGTCAAAACGCCGAATATCATTTGGAGACATGGTTTCAAAAGCAGATAGCTTTGATGTATTGGGACACGTGTGCCCACCTACCGCATGGCAGCATAACTGACCACGTGTTGGCAGTGTCAGCTGGAGCGATCGACGGTTGAGGCACTGACAACGGCAATGACGTACGGCTTGATTCTGAAGCTGAATTTAGAGGTTCTAATTGATATTCCGTTCCTCTGATGCTACACCCTTGGTGCACCTGTAGGTGACTCTGTGGACACTGACACACATTGGTCACACGTGTAGTACGTGCATTGTCTTTACAACACTGATACTTCCAGCCGATCGTGTATGAGACACAACATCGTTCAATGCCGCTTATTACATGCTGTCTAGACTGGGGATATACCGTACAGTGGCAGGTGTAAACATTGACATCTGGTGACCAGGTAGGAGACTTACAGTGTATCGCCGGCATACTGGAAATGCATGGACACTAATGTGTTGCAGTAACAGATCCCCTTTTTACTGATGCATGTTAAGTAACAGCTACCTGTCATGCACGAAAGACATTTTTGGCTCACGTGCGAAGTAAAAGTGAGTATGTTCTGAGACTTTAACTTTGGCATTTTCTCGGAGAATATTGAAGCTACAGTCTTCAAACTTGGCCCAATGATACTTTGTGGCAAGACCTTTCTAAATATGCCAGTTTTAGTGACAGTTTCTCACAAAGGTCAAGGTCACAGAGGATCATTTAGTTAGTTATTGGGGTTTAACGCCGAGCAGGCGACTAAGGCCACAGAGGATCAGGAAATATATATCAAAAATAGCTATTTTGGGACATGTTCTCAAATACTATTCACAACTTCAAACCCAAACTTGGTAGAAAGATACCTGATGAAAAGACCTTTATATGAACACTAATTTTGTTGATCCCTCAGAAAAGTCGAGGGGTCACAAGAGCTCAAGAAATATGTCTAAAATGACCATATTTTTACCCCCCCCCCCCCCCCCCCCCCCCCCCCCCCGAAAAAAAATAAATAAATAAATAAATAAATATATAAAATAAAAAATTTGCAAATACTATTCACAACTTTAAATAGTTTAAACCCAAACTTGCTACAGCGATACCTGATATTGTGTGAATAAAATAACTAACAGTATGGATAAATGTCTTTATTTTTAATTTGTTTGCTGTGGTGTATTTTTTTTGTTGCGTGTTGCGCTGAAATGATTACACAAAATACACATTTTTAAGCAGCCCATTACACAAAATGGTCTAAGAGGGGTAGGCACCTCTGCCTATAACGCCCGTAAACGCCCTTCGGGTCTTTACCTAAAGCGCCCATAGATGCCCGTCCTCGGTACTAAATTTAGAAGTCATGTGATACGTTGGTGGGTTCTTCTGTGAAGAAGGTGAGATTGTATACCGTAGGGGGCAAGGTCAAACTAACTTTAGACACTGGGCATGCGCTCTAAGCCACTGTGTGTCGAATTGGGAGAGTTTTACCGTGCACCTGGCTGCTCGCTAACGCACGTGTTTGCAAACATGGCGACATACACGACAGTGACCCAGAGTTTACCGCTATTTCGGAGTAAATTGGCAATTATCCAGTTTCAGAGCCAGAGGGAAGTGACATAAGTGTGTCTAGTGTACATCTAGTGTACATACTAGCGATCTGTCGGACTGGGATGACGAAAATACCGGAGTATTTCAGCAGTGTTTACCGAGGCGACGACTGCAAGATGGCGGCGGCCATGCTATCTGGCATCAGCGGCCAATTTCAGACTGTTTTGCAGCCTTTCACGCGATATGTGGGCCCAACAACTCCACTGGAGTTGGAAGCGACACCACTTGATTATTTTTATCAGTATTTCCCTGCTGAAATGTTCGAAACTTTCGCCCAACAGACGAACTTGGCGATCAATTTGTAGCAACATCCGCCGACGGGGATACGTGCACTTCGATTACATGAAGGATTATTAGTGGATTGCCTGGTAACAGTGATCACTAATGTAAAATTATCTCGCTCCACTATCACACACATTCATATTTTCGCCCACTGACACATTTTTCAGTTTTATGTCTTTTGTTTGTCATTTACAGATATCAAAATAATCAAGGTGCATTTTTTTCAGTTAATTTACCTGTAATTAATTACAGTAAATAATATAAACAGGTATCAAATTATACTCCACCACAACATAAAATACTATCCATCCATATGTCAGCTAAGATAAAAAAACCAGACTTAAATATCTGTCTATTCAAAAAAGTTATAGACGCTTTGGTGAAGTAACCCATTTTCTCAGTAATTTTCTTACTATCTTCTAGGTACAGGAGAATAGACAGTGTATGTTCTTATAGGTGATTAAGAGTTAATCTCCAACCCACTTGAAATATTAGAAAGCTGTAGTAAGCAAGGATGGTTTTCTGTTTTAACTCGTTCAGCCCGACGCACATATTTCCCAAATTTTGGTGGCGTCATCTAACGACTATGCACCTGTTGCAGGAAGATGGGTCGACCATGATAATTCAAGGGTAGTGCCAGATAAGCTTGGCCAAGCTCATCTGGCACTACCTTGAATTATCATGGTCGACCCATCTTCCTGCTGTAGTGCGTCAGGGCTCAATGGGTTAAACTTGCGCACATCTGAAAATGACTTGCATACAAAGGTCTGAATTGTTCCGCCGTTTCGAGGATTTCCTCGGTAATCTCGCCGATTTTCCGCTCCTCAAACTACTATTTACTATACTACTACTACTGTTTCCGTGTATAATTTCTTGCGCCTTTTTAATTTCCGCTTTTTTTTTCAAAGTCAATTCAGACCTTTGGCATAACTTTTGGAGGTGTCTGAAATAAACTTGCTTAACATTTTGAAGTGTCTAGAAACATTATTGTACTAGCTATGAGAAATGGCTTGGCCATGATACTTCAGAATGAGTACCAATTTAACATGCCGCATTCCCAGCACTAAGTTGGCCCCTTGTCTATCAGTAGTGCTTATTGTCGCGATGATTCCTGCAGGAATCACTGTGACAAAAGTCACTATTAATGGCCAAAGGGCTAACCTGGCAGTAATTCGAAAACGAAAGACTCTGAAGAAAAGGACAAATACAACACCCTTTATTAAATTTTAGAATATCAAATTTACAGAATTGTGTTTGTCCTTTCTAAGCAGGTTGTTTAATGTGCTAGACAAGGTCTTGTTTATAAGGTCCTGTATAGTTCATAAGGTCCTCTTTAGTTTTGCTACAGGTATGTCTGTCGTGAAGATTAGTTTTCAAATATAAAGGGGTGTTGAGGTATTGATACATGACATTACAGCAGTGTTGAAAAGGTTTGCCCGTGCCGTGGCTAGCTGAGAAATTTCTGAGTGATTTGAAACGCCATAAACAGTAGCGCATTTGGCGGCCTCAGAATAAGAACATTTTCATTTGTCAGGTGACAGGTTTGTCTCTGGTTAACAAATTTTGAATTTTTTAATCACCCCTGCATTAAAATGCCTTCCAGTGGTACTTTCAAGCTTGTACAAGTGACAACCTTTAGCTGTACAATGTATTATTTTGCTGCTCTTGCAGTTTTTCCTTTTCACTTTAAACCCCCTCATGCTGGGACCATATGGCATTGAGGCGCGTCCCCTGGGTGGTGGATAGGGGGTCCCTCGCGAGAGGGGTGCACCGAATGAAATAAGGTGTCGTGAACCAACATGGTCTAAGGGAAGGTGACCCCGACAGAAAACCCCTGGTCCTCCTAGTAAGGGGGTTGGGCATGGGGGTAGCTTCCCCACCCTGCAAATAAGGAAATGGCTACAAAAATGCTGACGAAAAGACAAACTGCAATTCCTTTCCTGGAGGAGGAAGGTTCTTCTACCAGAAGATTTATGACGTCCTGTGGTGAAAGCCGGAAGTCTTCGAAAGCCATAGGACAGAGCCGCCTCTCTCTATCCAGGGACACAATCATGGGCACATGGAATGTCAAGACCATGTACCAGAGCGGCAAGGCCGCCCAGATGGCAGCGGCAATGCAAAAGTACAACCTTTCCCAGCTAGGTATCAGTGAAGCCAGATGGACGCAGTCTGGCCAGAAAAGGCTGTTGAGTGGGGAGATGATTCTGCATTCAGGTCATGAAAAGGAGAATGCCCTCCATACAGAAGGAGTAGCATTCATGCTGTCACCAGTGGCACAGAGAGCGCTGATGGGCTGGGAACCTCTTGGGCCAAGAATTATCACAGCAGCCTTTAGAACCAAGAAAAAGATCAAGCTGAACATCATCCAGTGCTATGCACCCACTAATGACAGTGACGAGGAAGAGAAACAAAGAGTTCTATGACCGACTCCAGAGTGCTGTGGACAAATGTGCGGAGCGAGACATCACCATCGTCATGGGCGATTTTAATGCCAAAATAGGGGAGGACAACACCGGATACGAAGAGGTGATGGGGAGACAAGGGACTAGGGGAGATGAGTGAGAACTATGAGAGGTTTGTAGACTTTTGTGCTCTAAACAGACTTGTCATTGGAGGCAGCTTCTTCCCACACAGAAGAATACACAAAGCAACTTGGGTCTCACCTGACCATACAACAGAGAACCAAATAGACCATATCTGCATTAGCAAGAAATTTAGAAGATCCCTTCAAGATGTTCGAGTGAGGAGGGGAGCAGATGTCGTCTCAGACCACCATCTGCTTACCTTAAGAATAAAGCTCAAGTTAAAGAAAAGCTGCACAGAGACAACAAGTAGACAGCGCTATAATGTAGGCCTCCTGAGAGAGACTGGAGTGAGAGAAGAGTTCAAACTGGTGCTGTCCAACCGGTTTGAAACGCTACAGGAGCTAGTAAATGAAGAGGAGGCGGTCACCACGGAGCAGCAGTGGAAGGCAGTTAGAGAGGCGCTGAACTCAACCTGCAAAGACACTGTGGGGTTCAGGAAACACCATCACAAGGACTGGCTGTCGGAACAGACCTTGAAGAAGATAGAAGTGAGGAAGCAGAAGAAAGCAGTTGTCAACAACAGTCGCACGAGAGCAGCCAAAGCAAGGGCACAGGAGGAATACTCGGAAGCCAACCGCGAGGTGAAGAGGAGTATCAGGGCAGACAAGAGAGCCTACACAGACAGCCTGGCAGCAGAGGCAGAAAAGGCAGCAGGCAGCGGCAACATGAAACAGCTCTATGACATTACCAGAAGAGTGTCTGGCAAGTATGGCCATACAGAAAGACCAGTAAAAGACAAAGAAGGCAAGCCTATTGCAGACAGAGCAGACCAACTCGACAGATGGGCCGAGTATTTTGAAGAGTTGCTGAACAGACTCAGCCCACCCGACCCACCAAATATCCAGCCAGCAGAAACCGGCCTACCCATCAGCTGTGACAGACCCAGCCAGGAAGAGATCAGAAGAGCAGTGGCATTTTTGAAGAACGGCAAAGCAGCAGGGCCAGATGGCATCCCAGCAGAGTCTCTGAAAGCAGACCTAGAGACAACAGTAGAGATGCTGTACCCACTGTTTGGAAAGATCTGGGAAGAGGAGGTGATGCCGGCTGACTGGAAGGAGGGGTACCTAATCAAGCTTCCCAAGAAAGGCGACCTCAGCAAGTGTTCCAACTACAGAGGAATCACCTTGCTGTCAGTACCAGGAAAGGTCTTCAACAGGATCATCCTGGAGAGAATGAAGAGCTCCGTTGACCTGAGAGACCAGCAAGCAGGATTCAGGAAAAACCGATCATGTACAGACCAGATCGCCACTCTCCGCATCATCGTGGAACAGTCTCTGGAGTGGAGCTCCCCGCTGTACGTCAACTTTGTGGATTACGAGAAAGCATTTGACAGCGTGGACCGAGAGACTCTGTGGATACTCGTACGACACTACGGTGTACCCACAAAGCTCATCCGCCTGATCAAGAGCAGCTACGATGGCATGACATGTCGCATGATCCATGAAGGGCAGTTCACCAGGGAGCTCCAGGTCAGAACCGGTGTCAGGCAGGGGTGTTTGCTATCTCCGTTCCTCTTCCTACTGGCCATAGACTGGGTCATGAAGAGGACCACAGAGCACAGACGAAGTGGAATACGTGGACACTGTGGACACAGCTTGACGACCTCAATTTTGCAGACGACTTGGCTTTACTGTCCCACACTCATCAACAAATGCTGGACAAGACCACAAGGCTTGCTGACAATGAGGCTGAACGCAACCAGGGAAGAACCAGTCTTGCTTGCTGGCACCCCATTGGAGGAGGTGGAGTCTTTCACCTACCTCGGGAGCATCATAGACAAAAAAGGCCGCACTGATGCAGATGTCAGAGCACGAATCGGTAAAGCCAGAGCAGCCTTTCTCCAGTTGAAAAAAAGTCTGGAGTTCCAGAGAGCTGTCACAACACACCAAAGTCCGGATTTTTATCTCCAACATAAAAGCAGTTCTCCTATATGGAGCAGAGACTTGGAGATTGACAAAAACCACAGTCAACAGAGTAAAGATCTTTTTCAACAGTTGCCTTAGAAGAATTTTGAAAATCCAAGGGCCAGAGAAGATCAGCAATGCCAGACTCTGGGAGAGAACAGAGCAGATAACGGCAGAGAATGAAATTGGGCGAAGAAGATGGGGATGGATTGGTCACAGTCTGAGAAAGCCAGCTTCTAGTATCACTAGGCAGGCATTGTCATGGAACCCCCAGGGAAAGAGAAAAGAGGCAGGCCGAGAAACGCCTGGCGTCGAGACCTCCAAGCAGACATCAAGAGACTGGGAACCATCTGGAGTAAAATCGAAGGAGAAGCACAGGACAGGAGTCGCTGGAGGTCTCTCGTCGATGGCCTATACCTGGGGAGGGGTGACAAGGTGGAACAACAACAACACTACTTTAAACCCCTTTGTGCTGTAGCACTGGTAGTGTACACAAGGGGGGTTACGTTTATCAACATGTTTTCTCAAGTCTGTCCCTGTTTTTAACCTTTTGGCTGTCGGTAGCGCTTTTTGTCGCGATGATTCCACAAAGGAATCGTCGCAACAAAAAGTGCTACCAATGGCTGTATGGTGGCTGTGAGTTTATCTGAATGTATTCTTTTTTGGTTTTAAGGCGGCTGTGATGATACGCTAAAGGCCCACGCAGAGAATCGACTGCTGAACATGATCAACGAGGAGGTTTCAAGCGCTTATGAGTATGACCTGATCGTCATCGGTGGAGGGTCAGGGGGCCTGGCAGCTGCCAAGGTACAAAATTGTGCAGTCTTGTGATACATACATGTGTGCTGGTCTGTGATGTTTTTTCAGAATCACTGACCAGCACACTACAAAGCGATCTGCTCAAGGGTGGGCTTTGATAGCTAAAATTCGGCAACAGGTTCTCAATTTTGCCTCGGCTAAACTCTTTTACATTTTCTTTTTCAATTCAGTAGGTAGATGTAACAGGTTTTCTACTGCCCCTTGGTGGAACTCACCTACATGCAAAGGAGAAGAGCAGAAAAGTCTTTCATTTTACGACATTCAAACTTCATAATTTCAAGTTAGCCCTTTTCTCCACCATTATCACAAGACATCTTAACTCCTTACGCCTTGAGGACGAAATTGTCAATTGTTTGTAGATATCCTCTGAGGCCTGTATCACAATTCTGGAGACAGGTTGACCATGATATTTCAAGGTTGGTGTCAGAAAAGCTTGGCGCCTAGAGGTGCCAAGCTATTCTGACACCAACCTTGAAATATCATGGTCGATCCATATCCTGTCGTAGCTTTTCAGGGCTTTATGGGTTACAGAACATTTGTACATGAAATATTGATAGCTATTTGACTCTGTCTTGCCTGGTACAGTTGCATTAAATTTCTTAATTTTTCACAAACTGTCATTCAATTCAATTAACCTTTAGCACTCTGCTTTCCGCTGGCAGTTCTTTCCCCTGCAACTGCATTCTTTTTGAGTGGGCTAAACCCAACGCTGCCCTACTTACTTCAAAAGCCTACAACTTTTTCATTTTTCTATGTATGGTTGTGGAATTTGGCATGTACGTAAATAAATGAATCAAGATTATGTCACAATTCTTAAAACTGTGTTATCTGTGTTATTATCCTTTAAAAAAAAAAAATTAATAATAATCAATGCTTAATACGCACCGTTTCCGCGTTCACTAGCACTCGATTCAGAATCGCTCCTCTGCCCATCACCACCATCTCCCACCCACCCCCCCCTCGATCTCAAGTCTTCTGGCAAAAAGCCAAGAAAGTCTTCATCATCGGAATCTGACTCCATAAAAGTATTCCTTGATGAATGCTTCTAACTCCTCATCGGTCATCTTTTGTCAAAATGAAGCCGTCAGAACAAACTCTCGCTTAGAAAATTTGAATCGCTCAAACGCACTCGAAGTTAGCAAGATGGCCGAAATAAAACGGAAGCAAGCCTCATTTACAATCACCCACAATCCTTTGTAAAGGCTTCATAGCAACCTAGTGTGTTTACCATAGCCGATTTCGAACAGACCACGCGGTGGCGACATATGTCGCCATCCGATAATGAAGCAAGATGGCGGCTGGCGACATGTCGCCACCAGCGTGCTAAAGGTTAAAAAAACATTATCTCTTAAAGTTATTTTCCCCAGGATCAAGCATCTCAATGCAGTCAGAAAACTGTCTGCAACAGATACTGCTGACAGTATTATGTATGGGTCCTTTGTGTACTAACTTAGAGCTTTATGATGTAAATACAATGCCAAATGTCGAAATTCATCGTTTGGAGGGTGTGTTGTTTTTGTACCTGAGAGCGCAGATTATCGTCTGCATTGGCCTCGTTTTGAATATGTGCATATTTACTAGCCTACGTCACAAGGCAGAACCCGGTCAGTACTGCAGATCACGAGCAAGGTCATCGGTGTGGTGAACATGTGTTGGTGTACACATGTACTGATGTTCTCCGGCATCCCTTTGACATAATTTTCCACGGGAATGTAGAATAAACCTTCCATACTCACTATGCTGTCAAAATCACAATGCGCATTCTGCTTGACCTGCTACTAGTAATGACCATGCTGTATCAGTCGTTGGTGCACGGCCGGGGGCGTGGCTTGTTCGACTCGCGACGCGACTGAGCCAGCGTCCACGGTGCCTAGTTTGACCTTTGATCCTTTATCCCTCAGAAACACAAAACAGAACAGTGGGATTTATACTCACTTTCTGCACTGCAATTTCACATCTCACAGATCAAAGTCTACGTAACTAAAAGCATCTCTGGAAACGACAAATGCACCATCGCAGCAGAAACACTGCCTCTGTGAATCGAGTGAATGAGAGCCCGTGGCACAGACAAAAACGTGTCCCGACCAGCGACTACCACAATTTTGACACACACTGTAGTTTTCAGATCCTTGCAGCATAATATCTGATAACTAGCTCATAACTTTATGATAAAACAGGTTTAAAATCTTGTGAAATCAGTAAGAGAGAAATTCTGCTGAAGATCATGAATTCTAAAAATCACTAGCGCACGCGGAACTATAGGAAGATCGACAAAGACCGTAGATTACTTACGGATTCACATAGCAGGAAAGTGACAAATTCCGGATGGGTGGTCAATCCAAGCTCTATATTCCCTTGTCCGATGTCAATTCTACTTAGGGGTATCTTGTCTCTCTTCCTCTTTCTTCTCTTCAATGCCGACTCTGTCATTGTCGGCCGGCGCGAGTCAACTGATACTTTCTTTTTTTCTTCACTGGTTCATCCGCCATCTTGTCTCTGATTGGTTATAATTATGCAGATGACCTAAGGTCATATAGAATAGTTATGACGTCAGCTACCATCGCCTATCAGAAGCAATCTTTTAATGCATTCAGTCACAAGATTCCGGTGGCCTCTTTTCGCTTTTAATAGACGAAAGATAGCATTTGGTGGGACAATAGGGTGGTCATTGTCTAAGTGGGTGTGTATACTGAATCCCAGTAAGGCTTTTTGCGAACTGAAGCATTAAAAAAGGTCAGGAGTGCCCCTTTAAAGGGCAATTACAGTTTTATCACAGCCCACCTCATATCTCCCAAAGAGAGTGAAAACTTATCATACCTATATGCGTGTCTGTTATTTGGATCCTACAGCTGTGAAGTCCATAATCAGTGACCAGCACTCTTTTGTTTCAATCATGTGTCGACATGCCACTGAATCTCCTACTTATGATAGATATTTTACCTTTACGTGTAGATTCATAGATATTTTACCTTTCCTTGTAGATACCAATTTACTTAGGTTAAATGATGGGCACTTGACTGAAAAGAAATGCACACTCAACGTTGACATTGTTCAATTTTGGAGACCGATTCAGCTTTAACAAAACTCCAGATACCTGAATTTTGTCTTTTGGGTTAAGACAGATCAGTCCTTCAGCCAGCCTGTTCCATCGGCAAGATCCATAGATTCTCATGAGCCCCTGCAACCAATGGGGCTTATGAGAATTTATGTCTCTTGCTGGCTATGGATTGTGGGGCATAGTTAATCCATGGACAGTTTTCAGTCATTTCAGTGTAACTGTGTTTCACCCGTGCACACTAAATGTATGCTGATCTGTGAGTTGAACTTCACAGCATGAAGGTAAGATTCAAAATCACAAACCTGCAACAAACAAATAATACACATTACAAAAAGTGAAATTTCAGCCTTGAGCTTGCAGCTTTCGTCATGATGTGAATTGCGCATGATCAGATACGATAGGACTTGTCTTCATATTTTGATTTTCAGGAGGCAGCCAATTTGGGCAAGAAGGTGGCGCTGCTTGACTTTGTCAAGCCAAGTCCACAGGGAACGTCATGGGGTAAGATTGATACGCCATTGTCGTGTTTCATGGTTTATCGTTATGTTGATGCTAAAATGTTCTGGTCTGTAATTTTGGACTTGAAGCAGTAATGTCCAAAATAGTAGAGAGGCACACGAATTGTTCACAGACCACAACATGAATTGTTGTTTCATATATACCAGGTATATAAGCCATTTGGCCCTGATGCAAAAGCAGCAAGAATTGGATTGACTGATTATTCAAGGGTAGTGCCCAATTAGCTTGGCATCATTATGTGTAATATCATACTCGGTAGTCGTTAGGTGACGCCTCTAAAATTTGGGCATTACAACCTTGGGGTTATAATGGGATAATATTATATATTACAAAAAACAAGCTGCTTGTAAACTGTTTGAGAAAGTCAGTATGCCGCTGTAATTAAACTATGCAACAGTGTATGATTTTGTTTTTTGTGTGTGTGCTTCAGGTCTGGGGGGTACATGTGTAAATGTTGGCTGTGTCCCAAAGAAACTTATGCACCGAGCATCTATCCTTGGTAAGTGTTTAGGCCCTAAATTTTTGTGACTGTCGCTTAAACCCGTAACAGGGGTATAAAAGTGCATGTAAACTAAGAGAGGCAGTTGGTGATGATTGTCGGGTGTTGTGCCTTTGACACCCTTGTTGCCATCAGTGTCGTAAGCAGTATCAGTGGCTGCATGCAAAGGAGGTTAACCCTTTGACACCCAGAAGTAAATGACTTCCATTCTATAGAATGGAAGTCATTTAGTTCTGGGCATCAAAGGGTTAATTTGTGACATGTCTACATGGGCCAAGCATTAATTATTTTTACCTACCTAACCTAACAAAGTACTGGTTGGCTGGAGGCTGTCTGAAAATATTCCCTTTGAGCATTCAACCATAACCCATTCAGCCCTGATGCACTACAGCAGGAGATGGGTCGACCATGATAATTCAAGGGTAGTGCCAGATTAGCTTGACGCCTGTCGGTGCCAAGCTAATCTGGCACTACCCTTGAATTATCATGGTCGGTCCATCTCCTGCAACAGGTGCATAGTCGTTAGACGACGCCTCCAAAATTTGGAAAATACGTGCATCGGGCTAAATGAGTTAACCTTTGGCTGTCAGTAGCACATTTTGTTGAGGTGATTCCTGCAAGTATCGCATAAAAGAGCACTACCACAGCCATCAGAAACCACTTTAGCTACAAGCACTATTGACAGCCAGAGTTCACCCCTTAACTGTTGGCAAAGCAAACATTCCCAAGCTGCAAGAAACACGAACCCTCATGTGCCCCCATGGATGTGGGGGCTCATCAGTATTTAACTCTCCTGTTGGCTCTATGTTTTTTATGCTTATGTTCGGTCCCACTTCATATGTGTTTTTCACACAAATGTCAGTCAGTGTGTAGTGGTTTCAGACATGAAATCCATGATCACCAGCAGAAAATGGGTTAAAAAGTGCATGAAAGATGATGCATCACGCAAGATATTTGGATCCAGGGCAAGCTTAAACTGAAAAACTGATCCATCCCCCACAGCCAGCTCACTGTCTTGATACCTGTAGATGCCTCCCACTGTTGCAAAAGTTATTTTTAGATGCAAAAGAGGTGATCAAAAGTTCTTGAACTAAAAATGTAGCAGAGACTGATTTAAGCTAGTATAAGACCATACCATTGGAAAAGGATAATTGAAAGGCGGCTGTCCTATATTTTGTGAGTTTTGTGTCTTTACTGTTTCATTGTTATGCCTTTCAGGTGAGGAATTTCATGACTCGAAATTTTTTGGTTGGGACGTACCACCACAAAGTGAGTTTTCCATTTTTTTATTATTAGTTTTGCAGCATGTCTAAGGTCACAGTTTTGCAGCCTTGAGGTTTTATGTTTCCTAATGAGTGTGTTCAGTTTACCCCATTGTGCTTACAGCCACGGGTACTGTACAGTACTGGTGGAAGCGTGCACAAGAGGGCTGGTGCTTCTATTCGCAGCATTCATTTTTGTATGTGTACTAAACAGATACATGTTGACTTTTACTCATCACTTGTTGAACTTTGACTTTGAAAGTGCATAATTGCCATGGTTAACCATTATCATTAGGAATACACCAGTGTGTGAAATAAGTTTGACTAAAATAATTCAAGGGTAGTGCCAGAATAGCTTCGCGCCTCTAGCAGGGTTCGCACAAGGCCCTAAATGTTCCTAACATTTTAAGACAAAAATTAGAGGCCCCTAAAAGGCCCTAAAAATGAAAACGAGGTGGCTGGAGGCCCTAAAAGGCGCAGAAAACGTAAAAGTCTGAGAAACAAAAAAGTTTAAAAAAAAAAAAAAAAAAAAAAAAAGCAGAAAGGAAAATCGGTTGCGAAAGTCTAACCCATTGCCGATCAATCTCGACGTTTAGTCGGTCAAGGGAAGTAACTCTATATCGAGTGCATGCTGATTCAGTGCACTGTTCTCTCCCCTCAGCCTGAAGAAGTGTTCTAGTAGACCAAGGACAAGGCAGACAAAGCATGCTTTTTTTTCTTCGTCTTGTGATTGAGAAGTTTAAGATTTCCATGTGCTGCAAGAACAATGTGTTTACTCCAGCCAGTGTAAGAAATTTATGCTTTTGTAATGACTAGGACAATTTACTTGAGACATGCCAGAAACTGAGAAAGCGATCATTAAGTACTTGCTGGATAAGGATTTGTATTGGAGAAGAAATGTCTATGGACACCATTTGGTAAAAAAAAATTTATTCTGTATTTTAGTGTTTCGTGATGGCCCTATTTTGTTTTTATTTTTAGATGTTAAAACAGGCCCTAAAAGGCCCTTAATTTCTTTCTTGAAGGTCTGAATGAACCCTGTCTAGGTGCCAAGCTATTCTTGCACTACCCTTGAACTAAAGCCATTGGTCTGTATCCTTATCTATAAGTACTATAATGTAGCTTGCATATGGCAGTGTACAAATTTGAAGCTTTTAACCTCGTATGCTATGGGTTAACCCATAATGCTGTGACAGGATGTTGATCGACTGAGCTATTCAAGGGTGGTGTCAGAATAGCTTGGCGCCTGTAGGCGCCAAGCTATTCTGACACAACCCTTGAACCATCATGGCCGATCTGTTTCCAGAACTGTGAGGCAGACTTCAGAGGCTATCAAAAATAATTGATTATAAATTTTCATCCTCGGGATGTAATGAGTTAAATGGCAGCGAATGACTTCCATGTGTCCAATTCCTTGTATGGTATGGAACTGATGCAGTAAACTAAATGACCCATTTCATTGTTAAATGAACTAACTTCACAAATATCATGTTCGCTTTGCACTAACATCACAAATAACCGGTTCGCTTCTTCCACTTCATCACTAAAGACTGTTTGTCTAAAATGCCTTAAAGTGTATGTTTCTGTTTATGAAGTTGCTTAAATAGTGATACAGTGAAGCAACCACAGTCATGACTTTTTAGAAAATTGAAGAAGATTTTTTTTTGAAAAGGTGTCAGGAAGTTTGGCCACATCAGACCCAAGATTTTATAGCAGAGAAAAACCCAGCATCTTGTTGGTGACACTTGGACTTTAGTAGCTATCAGGTCATTGATGCCAAGTGACTAATGTGAAAAAGGACTAGGGCTGAGTTGTAGGATTGAGCTTAAATCATTTGCTATAGAGGAGCCCATGGTCAGTGTCTTGCAGAGGATTTAAAGCTCACATTCAGTGTTCCGTCCAATGTCTTTTGACAGTTCCTATTTGTCCACACGTGAAAATGCACTGCAGTTGTCGGCAAAGTGGGGAGGCCCCCACCGCTAGTAAGTGTTAGAAATGGAGAAGTTGCATGAGAAATTCTTTTTTTAAATTTTATATTGCTCCTTTTGTGTGCTGTAATCTTATTCCCAGTCTTATAAAAATCATTAAACATATGTGATTCATCACTTTACCATTTAAATTAAACTTAGAAATAGTCATGCACTGCAGATGAAAGAGGAATTTGTCATAGACAGTGCCGTTATGGATAATTCCATTTAATGCTGAAATGGATTTTCATTTTTGGTTCACGTGCAAAGCAAAAGTGAGTATGTTCTGGTATAGTGGTCGTCCGTCCGCCGTTGTCCATGGTAAACTTTAACGTTGGCATTTTCTCGGAGACTATTCAAACTACAGTCTTCAAACTTGGCCCAAGGGTACTTTGTTGCAAGACCTCTCTAAACATACTAATTTTAGTGACCTCTAACAAAGGTCAAGGTCACGGGATCAGGAAATATATCAAAAAGCTATATTTTGACATCATTTATTTTTTCGCAAATACAATTCACAACTTCAAACCCAAACTTGGTACAAAGATACCTAATGGTAAGACCTTTCTGTGAATACTAATTTCGTTGATCCCTCGGAAAGGTCATGAGTCGCAAGAGATCCGGAAATAGGTGAAAAATAGCCATATTTTGACAAAAGATGTTTTTTCTTCAAATACTATTCAAACTTCAAACCCAAACTTGGTACAGAGGTGCCTGATGGTAAGATCTATCTGTGCATACTAATTTGGATGACCCCTTGGAAAAGGTCAAGGGTCACAAGAAGTCCACAAATGTGTATTACATGACAATTTTTGATAGAATTGTATTTATTATCAACATTTTTGCGACCCTTTTCAATCAAATTTGGCGCAAAGGTAGCTGATGATAAGACCTTCCTATGTGTACTAATTTAGTTGACTCATCACAAAGGTCAAGGGTCACGTAGATTTGAAATGTGTGTGAAAACTGAATTAATTTTCAGAAAACGTGGATTTTGTTGGCACAGAGGCCATCCCTTTACTTATTGTCACACATGTGTGGGTCGGTCATACATGTGAGCGATAAGGGCTTTGCCTTTCTTGTTACATGTTTTTGCTTGCATTTTGAAGTTTGACAAAAAAAAAATGGTTTTGTTCATTTTCAAATATTCTCACTTTCTATTTTTCATTTACAAATTCTGTTTCATTTTGGTGCAGCCTTATAAGAATTATATATATTTCATTATGAGGCTGCTTTTCTTTGCTACACAGTGCAAACCAATATTTTTAAATGCCATTGTTCATCTATGTGTGATTACGGTGTGAAGTAAAGATGTAATTAGTATGTAATATGAAACAGTTGTCTACATTATGTTCACTTTAATGTACTTAATGATTCTTTGTTTATTGCTTTACTTTGTGTTTTTACTCATTTTATACTTTTGTGCGTACGCGTATGCGGGTAGGTATGTCTGGAGTGCGTGTCCGAGAGCGTGTGTTTGTTTTTGTGCGTATGTGCCTGAGTGCGTGCGTGTGTAAGTGTGTGTGTGTGTGTGTGTGTGTGTGTGTGTGTGTGTGTGTGAGTGTTCGTGCGTGTGTGCATGCGTACTGAATTGCGGTGTACATGTGTGTGTGTGTGTGTGTGTGTGTGTGTGTGCGTGCGTGCATGCGCGGGTTGCGATGTGCATGCGTGCGTACCTGAGTGCGTGTGTGGGTATGTGTGTGTGTATGTGCGTGGTGCGTGCGTGCGTGAGCGAATGTAGCAGTGCATGCAGCAGTGTGTGGTATGTGTATGTTTACATGTCTATGTCACTTATGTAGTAGATGTAGCAACGGCAAGTTTGAAAACTGGTCCTGTTACCAATAACTTCTACCGTTGGAAAATAAAGGTTCATTGTTCATTGTTCATTGTTCATTGTTCACTCTCATAATTTTTTGTCTGCATCAGCATGGCAATTATGCACTTGCATGCACTGGTTTAACTTCAACAGAAAGGAAATGAACAGATAGTAACTGACTGTCCAGCGAAAAGAAAAATTACAACACAAGCATGTATTTAAATATTTTCATGAATTGTCTTCTTATGTTTCAGTTGTACACAACTGGGACACAATGAAGAATGCTATACAGGTATTTTTACTGTTCTTTTTGTAAAATAAATTTATTTATTTTCATTTATTTGATTCATTTTACTTTTACTTTTTATACAGAATGAGTGTCCTAGTAGTATTAAGTGGTACTCATAGTAGTAACATGATCAAATGATATTTCATTTTCACGTTTAAGAGTTTTAAAAGTGCACTTTCATTTGTGCCACATGACCATGACATTTGAAGTCTGGTACTGAACCTGCTAATCCTGAAGACGCTACAGCAAAAAGTAAATCGGCCATGATGGTCCAGGTGGATTACACCAACCTAATCTGGCACTACCCTTTAACTACCATTGCTGTTCCATCATCCTACAGCTAAAACACAGTTTTTATAGATCTGTGCATTCTAGCTCTTTGGCTGTCAGGAGTGTTTTTTGTCATGACGATTTGTGCAAGAATCATTGCGCGAAAGGCGTTATCGACGGCCAAATGGCTAGTGAGAAAGTCTAAGTACTAAGTTTGAAAGTTTTATTACCTAAACGAAAAGAAAAAGATACTCTGTGCAGAGAAAAAGAAAAAGAGGTAATGTAGCTTCCAAATGGATAGGGAAACTTTTTTATGACTAGTTTTATATATTGTAACCCTTTTCATTTGGAATACACCAGTGTGTGAAATAAGTTTGACTAAAATAGTTAAGGGTAGTGCCAGAATAGCTTGGTGCCTCTAGGTGCCAAGCTATTCTGTCACCATCATTGGAACTAAAGCCACTGGTCTTTATCCTTATATGTAAGTACTATAATGTAGCTTGCATATGGCAGTGTACAAATTTGAAGCTTTTAGCCTCGGTATGATATGGGTTAAATAACAGGACTACATTGGATCATTGAACTGGGGCTACCGGGTGGATCTCAGGGACAAGAAGGTGAACTATGTCAATGGCTATGGAGAGTTCATCGACAACCACAAAATCAAGGTGAGTCAAATTGATAATTCTTTGACTGTCGGTAACGCTTTTTTTGTGTGATGATTCCTGCAGGGATCATTGCACCATAAAATGTTACCGGCACTTTCTTGAGGTTATTTCAGTTTGTTGTTGGTTTTGGGGAGAAAGCTCAAATATAAAGGGAAGAAATGTAGGATGCCAATACAGCCAGTGAGTCCATTTTTGTGAAAAGAGATTTTCATTGTATTACAATGAAAATCTTGCTTTACGCATGAAGTACCCATACTCTATTTTTGTTTTTAAGCCTAAACTGATTGTATTTTCAGTCCATAACTCAACGGACACAGAGATTACTCCGAACTGAGGTAGTCCCTACAGCTCCAAAAACACATGGCCCCACGAGCTCCTTAGCATCCGCGTTATCGCGGAATTGTTTATATTACAGCGGACGGCAGGCGAAGCCGTCCCGTTTCTCACTTTCCTTTTTTTGTCCCTTGTCTCCTTGACTGCGTGCGCAAAATAAGGTGAACTTGTGTGAAATCATTGAAATTCACATCAACTTCATTTAGAAACAAATGAACTCTAGCATTTTTTAGTGCGTGTACAGGTTAGCGCATTTTTTGGGGAAACAATAGGCGCACAGGCCTCTTTTTCGTGTTTGTCCTTGCTAGACTACAACATTCTTAGAGAGAGAAAGAGAGATGAAATGAAACTTTATTAAGAGAGAAAAAAATTGAAACAAAAAAAACAACAGCCTAGTGATAATAAAGTGTAAAAAATGGTTATAACTAAATAGTGTTTACACGGTATAAGTGAAGACACAGTCGTACTATCCGTGAACTGAAGAGCCGCAGGAGCCAAAAGGAGGGGAAGAAATACGGTCGCAACGGGGTTTGATATGTGCCAGATATCTCTCACGACAGCTTGATGATAACTGACTCGCACCCACACTTGCCGGAATTCAGGGACCTTTTTTTCTCTGTCCGTTGAGTTATAGACTGTTTTGTGAGTACCAAATTTCATACTGGGCGGTATTTGGCCACATCACAAAGAAAATACCAGTTGTCAAAATCCCCCGCACTAGCAGCATTTTAAATGAACATGTCCAGCAGTAGAAGGAGAAGGGAAAACTTTTGGCACTGCTTTATTTGTTTTTTGTATAATTGGCAGAAAACAGAAATATGTCTGTGATACTTTTTAAAAGTGGGACCACTGGGGGATAAAATAAGAATGTTGTGGGAATGCCCCGAACTCCCACACGTGGAGGGGGAAAAAACCATGCACGCGTTAACAAAACTATGCGTGATACGTGTGCCTGCCTTCCAAGGTGTGGGGAAATGAATGTGTGAACCTCCGTAAAGAGGTTGGTACCAGCAGACATGTACATGTTAATGGGCAGGACACAACTTCCTGCAAATTTTTTTTTTTTTTTGTTGTGTGTGTCTTCTAACCCGGTTAAAACTCATGTGGCCATGATGACGCACCTCGCATAGCTTTATACAGTGCATGGTATCCCTCGTCCGTGAGGTTTATCCCATCCGACAAGTACAGCTTTCGTTGTGCGAGGTATTTTTCTGCGTTCTTGCATTGGAAGCGCAGAAAGCCGTGATGTACGAAGCGCACCTGAGGCAGTCACATGCAGTTGTGCAGAATTCGTAGGTTGACGTCCCGCGCATTTTGATCATACTCCGTATTACTCCGAGGAGGCAGGTAGCGGGGAAATAGTTGACAAATGAACACTTGCCGTAGTCGGTACCACCGCTGCAGTGCCGTGGCTCGAGCCACAATCCCGGAGGATACTTCCTCTGTGTCGGCAGTGTGAATGTCATCATTGTCGCCAACCATGATGATCACGCAATCTGGCCGGAAACGCTCGATGCGACGGGTTACAAAGCCGCCCATTATCCGTGTGCTACACATTCCGCCAAATCCACAAAATAACACCTGTACGTCCGCCACGTTAACGTTTTCGTGAATAATAGTGTGCCCTTGGTGACGACTGATACAGTGCCTAAGGCGGCGGGCGTGTGAATGACAGGTAATTATGATGCAGGTCATTATTTCGAGTAGTATGGTGAGCTGACGATGGACAACAATGTGCGGTGTACGAGGAAAGACATGCCCAGCCAGTCACATGACCCACGCGCGCTGTGAAAGTAGGTCAGTGGCAGAATGAAACGTAATAATGGAACTGCAAGGTGGTGCGGCTGGCCAGAGAAGTAAGGCAAAATGTGCCCGAGCATTGCATTCATTATACCCACGACCCCGCAAAGCGATAGAACTGGTTTGGAAAATGGGCATGCCTTGTAATAACCGATGCGATTCCCGATTTGCGGTAGGACGCCAAGAACGAAGGTGTCAAGATGCAGGGAAAGTATCACTCGAATCAACAGAAAATGAGACAAACGTCTTGACGTACCAAGGCACCAAGCTGACAGACTAGTAACAGAGAAGCTCCTCACCTTACCTCAGAGTAGCGTAGTGACGTAGTTAAGGGAAGAAACGTTGGAAAAGTCAAAGGAAGAAAGTCAAACAATTCGCTGCCGTCAATCTGTTATGCTTCTAGCTGTCAGAGACAAAGGCGGTAATGAGCACAGTGCCACTGCGCACCCATAATACCGTAATAGTACTAATACAGTAGTTCCATGATTGGTTAGTTTTTATTGCCCCTAGAGGGGGCCTCCTCACTTACTTGGATCGTCTGCTACTCAACAGACAGCTTCCAAGTGTCGCCTTATTTAGCAAGTGTCGCCCTTGTATCATAAAATAGATTTAAGTGCAACGGTCCTTTTGTGAAATATTTAAGATTAAAGATCACAGTTCTGAATTAGGTGCTGGGAAAGAAACATGCTTAGAAGGATTAATTGCTGTATTTCCATAGTCTTAGTGTAACAGTTTGCTGCGTGCAATACTTTCAGGCAACCAAAAAGAACGACGCCACTGTGGAAATGACGGCCGAGTATTTCATCGTCGCGACTGGAGAGAGACCACGTTATCCAGACATCCCTGGGGCTAAGGAATATGCCATCACGAGGTGGGTTGTGTGCTGTAAGGCTGAGTGAGGCTGCCTCATTGTAGTGCCACACTAGCTGGGCACATTCCTAGGCACCACACTCATCTTGCACTGTCCTTAACCATTTGACTATCAGTAGCAGTGATCCGGACTCATCGCAACAAAAGCCACTACCGACAGCCAAGCAGGTTAACCCTGTCCTACCAGTGATCACAGATTCTGTTTTGAAAAGTCAGTGCCAAGCAACCCCAGCCACCCAGTGAACATGGATTAAAAGTGGTGTCAGCAAGATGCAGATGCATAGATGTTCATGAGCCCCTTGCTGGGAAACAGGAGGATCTATGTCTCTTGCAGTTGGATTGGGTTCACCTTTTCTCCGCACTGAAGGGGTCGGTCACTATCCTGCCAACCACTAGAGATAATGACTTTAACCCATTCAGCCCTGGCGCACTACAGCAAGAGATGGGTCGACCATGATAATTCAAGGGTAGTGCCAGATTAGCTTGGCGCCAACAGGCGCCAAGCTAATCTGGCAGTACCCTTGAATTATCATGGTCGACCCATCTCTTGCAACAGGTGCATAGTCGTTAGATGACACCTCTAAAATTTGGAAAATACATGCGTCGGGCTGAACGAGTTAAAACTCATTCAGCCCGGGCCGCGCTTCGAGTCATGGCAGCCTAGCATCGCGCACCGACAGTCTGCGCCTCGAGATGTTTTAGTGATACAAGGTAGAAGACTCATGTTTGCTCCCCCGTTTTGAAGCTTGCCGGCAATTGAGTTGTTTCCCTTGATAAAAGAATTGCAGTCACATCCACTCGTGTTCATATCAGCGAAGGTTTGCGGCAAATTTAGATGAAAAAAAAAGAATCGAAGGCGACCTATGTCAAGAGATGAGATTCTTAGGATGCTGGATCTTGATGATCCTGCTGATAGGGATTCTGACAAGTCTTTTTCACCTCACAAAAGCGAAAATAGCAGTGACGGTGATGAAAGCAGTGCAGAAACAGTGTGAATGTCTTTTACCACTTGGCTGTCGGTAGTGCTATTTGTTGGTGATTCCAGCAGGAATCGCCTGACAAAAAGCGCTGCTAACACAACAAGCAAAGGGTTGACAGACAATTCTGTGTTAGCTTTTTGTTGTTTTGTAGGTTATACTTTAACCCATATATACCGAGGCTGAAAGCTTCAAATTTATACACTACATTTGTGCCAGCTACATTATAGCACTTAGAGATAAGGATACAGACCAATGGCGTTAGTTCAAAGGCGGTGCCAGAATAGCTTGGCGCCTCTAGGCGCCAAGCTATTCTGGCACCGCCCTTGAACTATTTTAGTCAAACTTATTTCACACACTGGTTTATTCCAAATGATATGGTTTTACATGCAAGATTTATGCTGTGCATATATATCGCAGTGGACTTGTTTGCTTTGTTTCTTCCTTGGTTTTTGATCTCACACCTCGGCTTGTGTTGGTTGTGGACTCCACCTTCTATGATCGTGGAGTCCTTCGATGATGATTATATCTTGCCTTTTTCATGGGGACTTTAACCCTTTGGCTGTTGGTAGTGCATTTTGTCCTAGATATTTGCATCCGTTTTATGTCAGCAATACCAAACTGCTCCGAGCAAGATGCAGTGCGTAGGTTTGTCCTACATTTCCCTGGAGTTTGTGTAGGTAATTTTATCATTGTATGTCTGAACTTGTCTGTTTTCCCCTTTAGCGATGACCTTTTCTCGCTGCCCTATTGCCCTGGCAAGACTTTGTGCATCGGTGCGTCCTACGTGTCCCTGGAGTGTGCGGGGTTCCTGGCGGGGCTGGGCTTGGACGCAACAGTCATGGTGCGGTCCATCCTTCTGCGTGGCTTTGACCAGCAGTGTGCCGAGATCATCGGTGACTACATGCAGAAACACAAGGTCAAGTTCATCCGAGGTGCCATTCCTACAAAGGTTTGTTGGTTTTTCTTGCTGAATTGGTGTGAAAAATGTTTGTTTTTGGCTCACGTGCGAAGGAAAAGTGAGTATGTTTTGGGCCAGTGGTCATCCGTCCGGTGTACATCGTCCATCATCTGTCTTCCGTCCGCTGTCTGCTGTCTGCCATCGTCCGTGGTAAACTTTAACTTTGGCATTTTCTCTGAGACTATTCAAGTCACCGTCTTCAAACTTGGCCCAAAGATACTTTTTGGCAAGACCTTTCTAAACATACCAATTTCAGTGACCTCACAAGGTCACCGGGGATCAGGAAATATATATAAAAAATAGGTATATTTTGACATTTATTTTTTTTCAAATACTATTCACAACTTCAAACCCAAACTTGGTACAAAGGTACCTCATGGTAAGTCCTTGCTATGCATACTAATTAGTAATTTGGTTGATCCCTCGGAAAGGTGAAGAGTCACAAGAGCTCAGGATATAGGTGAAAAATAACCCTATTTTGTCAAAAGAATTTTTTTTCTCAAATACTATTCACAGCTTTAAACCCAAACTTGCTACAGAGATACCTGATGGGAAGACCTTTATGTGCATACTAATTTGGTTGATCTCACAGAAACATCAAGGGTCACGAGAGCTCAGGAAATAGGTAAAAAATAGCCATATTTGGACAAAAGATGTTTTTTCCTCAGATACTATTCCCAACTTCAGACCCAAATTTGGTACAGAGATACCCGATGGTAAGACCTATCTGTGCATACTCATTTGGATGACCACTCGGAAAGGTCAAGGGTCACAAGAGCTCAGGAAATAGCTATATTTTGACAAAAGATGTTTTTTCTCAAATACTACTCCCAACTTCAAACCCAAACTTGGTACAGAGATACCTGATGGTAAGACCTAGCTATGTGTACTAATTTGGATGACCCCTTAAGGGTCAATGGTCACAAGAGGCTTGCAGATGTGTGTAAAATGCCTATTTTTTTTATAAAATTGTAGGCATTATCAACATTTTTGCAAATTTTTCAACCAAATTTGGCACAAAGATAGATGATAATAAGACCTTCTTATGCATACTAATTTAGTCAACTCATCACAAAGGTCAAGGGTCATGGGGGGTTGACAGATGTGTGAAAAATGCTTACATTCTCAGAAAACACGGATTTTGCTTGTCGCAAAGGTCACACATATGTTAACCCATATCATACTGAGGCTAAAAACTTCACATTTGTACACTGCTATATGCAAGCTGCATTATAGTACTTAGAGATAAGGATAGAGACCAATGGCATTGAGTTCAAGGGTGGTGCCAGAATAGCTTGGCGCCTAGAGGAACCACGCTATTCTGGCACTACCCTTGAACTATTTTAGTCAAACTTATTTCACACACTGGTGTATTCCGAATGATAAGGGTTAATCAGTCATACACGTGAGCCATAATTAACAAATATTTCAGAAACACTGCACATGTTCAGTGGTAAGGAATGGGTTAAAATTTTCAGTGCACAAAAGTTTCTGACCAGAATTGCTTCTCATGCTGACATTGTTGTGAAAATGTATTTTTCTCTCAAAATGTATTTTTTTGAGAAAATGCTTTCCGATAGCATTACTGTATGGAAGTAGCACTTAGCCTATTAATTTCAGCCCAGGGATCGTTATGTACAGCAACGCCACTGGGGAACCACCCGAGTGAGCTGTACCTACGTCCCTGAATAGCTTCCCTTCACTGAGTAGCTTCCCTTACCTCATACGGGTACATGCGCAGCGTCACTAGTTTCGCTGTTAGCTTACTGGCGGCGAGCGGGGCAGGTGGGAGGGCCTTCCAAGTAATGCCATTGGTAAGTATTTTCTTGAAAAAAATACATTTTAGAGAAAAATACATTTATTTCCTCAAAAAAAAACATTACTGATGGCATTACTGTATGGAAGAATCACGAAAAGGAGGAGGGCGCCGCCAACTACCCCGCGACTGCGGACGCATTAGCGAAAAAGGCTGGTATCAACACCTCTTAATTTCAGCCAAGCGTACCTAAAGTGCCTGGCGCGCTGGCAGGGAATGTTGAGCTGCCGAGACGTCGCCCACCAGGGCCCAGGAACGTGCAAAGGTGGATTCAGCTCTCCATCCTACTGCAGCGACAATGTCCTGTACTGCGCAGTTGCGGTCAAACACGAGGCTAGTCGATACAGCTCTGATTTCGTGCACCCGAATTCGCATCCGCTTGGCCCCTGCGGGGGAGAGGTCTGCGTAAGCGGAGCGTATGACCCACCGCAACCAAGAAGAGATATTATGCGCAGTAATGTCCGTCTTGCCACGATATAAGGGAAGAAAAAGCAAGAGCGCTTCTCTGGAAAGGTTTTGTTTGTCGGAGGTATATCTTTAAGGCCCGAACAGGGTCCTGTTGGCAGGACTCCCAGGGCTCGAAATTAGCGGGGGCCCGGGGCCAAAAACCCGCAAAGTTGATTTTGGGCTCGGAAAGTTGAAAAACGAAGGGCCCGCTTGGCCCGCAAAATAATTCGTCTGCTACAGCTAGCTCTAAGGCAGTTTCGTATTTGGGCCAAGGGAAGCAACCCACACCGGTGCCCTCACTCACAGTAATAGTATTGTGGTTTTTTTGGGGGGGGTTTTTGTTGTTATTGTATTTTTAGTTTACTTCTGTTAACTCAAGTGCACATAAGTGTAATATGAATAGATGATTGAAAAAAAAAAAAAAAAAGGCAAAATCTGTTTGTTTAACTTTAGTTTATCAGGAAGAGTACTGTTAAGTTTAGTTCTCTTTCATGGTTTTGTTTTGAACTTTTGTGCATTGAGGTCAGATTTTTTGTTAGGTTACTCATATTAAAAATTTAATGATGTGTATTGTGCAATACTCAGTCACAAAACTGAAAAGTATTATACAAGAGACTCACTTGATTTTTTTTCTATTTTGTTTAATGGCCATTTCAGGCTCACTAGTCACTGGAATATGTGTGTCACTGAATGTGTGTGTGTGTGTTTTTTTTCCCCTTTTTTGTTGGTAATGTTTGAAAGTGAAAGAAAAGGCAAATAAAAATGACATCACTCAGCAAAATTGGAAATTCAATTGTTTTTATTTTAGATTATCAGACAAATTGTACTTTCTACTTATTATATTGTCAATAATTGTTTTGTTTTTTTGTTTGCATTATTTTTCAAAGTTGGGCCCCGAAAGTTGCTTGTGGGCCCTCAAATTTTTCAATCAAGGGGCCCGGTGGCCCCCAAAGAAAAAAGTTAATTTCTAGCCCTGACTCCTGAGACTGGGAGGCATCCGGCAGCGGCCAGATGATGATCACCTGTGCCCTGGCTGAGGGGAGCCTGTTCTTGGCGAGATTGGCCGGGTTTGTGAGGAGCTGCACTGTGCCATCCACCCGGAACTGAAGGCAAGCGGGTTCTGTGGAAAGGGCATGGTGCTCGCTAACCCGCGCTGCTGTGGCGAGAGCAAGGAGGAAACAAGTCTTCCTGGTAAGGTCGGCCAGAGAGGCCAGAGGCAAGGGCTCAAACCGCTCGGAATTGAGCCACATTAGCACCCACGGAAGGTCCCAGCGGAGCACCAGCGAGCGCGTAACCGGACGACAGCTCAAAGTGGGCCATCAGGTCCGAAAGATCTTTACACGCGCCTGGGCCCTCATGCCCCAAATGTCTGTAAGTGTCGGCAATCATAGCCAAGTATCCCCGTATGGTAATGGGCGCCAAGTGTTGGTCCTCAAAAAGCCATAAGAAGAAATCGGCGAGGAGTGGCATAGTGTTGTGGGGGAAAGGCGTCGAGCTGCGCACCATGACTGGTAGACGCGCCACTTCCCTTCGTATACCCTGCGGGTGGAGAGTCTGCGGGCTGCAGCGATAGCTTCCACCGCTGCATGCGAGTAACCTCGTGCTGCAAGGGCCGCCCATACAACCGCCAGGCATGTAAGGCTAGCCTCTCCGGGCACGGGTGTAAAAGGACTTGTTGGGGCTGTTTCAACATCGTGCGAGCATCGGTAGCGTTACGGGGGGCTCCGTGGCGAGGCTCAACAGGTCGGTCGTCCAGCTTTTGGCCCAGTTGAACGGGGCGACCAGGAGGAGGACTGCGTTGCACCACCAGAGCTTCTGAATGATCTTGGGAATCAGAACTGTGGGGGGATAGGCGTAGGCCACAACGCCGTCCCAAGGAAGAGACAGGGCACCCACGCCCCACGTGAGGGGATCCGGAATGGGAGACGCAAAGACAGGCAGTTGTCTGTTCCACCTTGTCGCGAATAGGTCGATGGAGAGAGTCTCCCAGCGGGCACATATCATCTTGAAAATCTCCGGACTGAGTGACCATTCGGTGTGGAGAGATTGGCCCCGACGGGACAAGGAATCCGCTAACACATTCAGGTGTCCAGGGATGTGGCGAGCTTTGATAGAAATCCCGCGGTCCCGACACCAAAGCATCATCTGGTACAGGAGCATGCAAAGAGGCGGAGATGGTGTCCCTCCCAACTTCTGGATGTATGAGACTAGTGTCGAGTTGTCAGACAGCACTAACACGTCTTGGCCCTGGAGATGAATTTCCCAATGACGGAGCGCCAACCAGACAGCCTGTAGCTCTAGCCAGTTTATGTGCTTGTCTGAGAGGCTCTGCGGCCACTGTCCCGAAATGAAGCAAAGCTCGGCAGGGGATGTGCGCCCCAACCCGAGCGGGTGGCGTCGGTGCAAAGGGACAGCCGAGGAAGGGGCAAGTACAGAGGAACACCGTCCGAAGCCACTCTGGGTCCATCCAACAGAGGAGGTGGGTCCTGATCAAGGGGGCGACTGGTAACCAAGGCGTTTAGGAGGGGAGCCAGTGTAATAGCAGATGAAGCTGGAGAGGTCGCCTAAACAGCCTGCCTAGGGGCAAGAGATCCGACACCGCATTCAGGAGACCGAGCAGCTGGAGCCAGGTCCGGGCTGACACCGAGATAGATCCATCAACTTCTGGACGCGAGGCTCGGGCAAACGCACGGTGTTGAGGTCGGTCAGAAATTCGATGCCCAGGTGTATGAACCGATGAGACAGCAAGAGGTCTGACTTTCCCTCGTTGGCCTGGAAGCCTAGGCGGCAAAGGAGATCCCGCAGCGAGTCTCTGTCCGTCGCGAGGGCGATGGGGTCATGGTTCTGAAGCAGGAGTCGTCCAGGTAGTTGGATGAGGGGCTGGAGGCCGACCAAAGGGCCCTGGCCAAGACGGCATCCAAGTCTCGTGAAGACCCACGGGTTGAGGTTGAGTCCGAAGGGTAGGGCGCGGAACTGAAAAACCTGTCTTTCGAAGGCGAAGCGGAGAAAGCGCCGCGACGACGAGTGGATTGGGACGTGGAAGTAAGCGTCTGTGAGCTCAAGACTGATAGCAAAGTCGAGAGGTTGAAGGCGCGGTCTCCATGCAGAAGGGGGGGGGGGGGGGGGGGGGGCAGATAAACTTGTTGAGCGCCGACAAGTCGATGATTGGACGCCACCTACCGCCTGGCTTCGGCACGACGAAGATGCGACTGTAGAAGGCTGGCGAGTCGTGACGTGTCACCACTTCCGTTGCGGCTTTCCTGAGTAGGTCCGCGATCTCCAGCCGAAGAGCGGCCGCCTTGAGCGGGTCTGCCGGTGACTGAGTCCACAAGGGCGATTTGGGAGGGGGGGGGGGGGGGGGGGGGGAGGTCGTTGAAAAGTCAGGTGCAGACCGTCCGAGACGACAGAAATTATCCAAGGGTCGTCTGGCAGCAGTGACTGCCACTCGTCGCTGTGCAGGGCTAACCTCCCGCCGACTGGCGACCCAAAAGGCGTCTGCGGGGGGCGAGACGGGGGAGCGTCACTGGATCCGGCCACGGCCAGGCCGCCGAGAGCGTCGGGGCCAGGTGGAGGCGGAAGAGGACGGGGCCGCGAGGGGTTGACCGAACTGGGGCTGTCGACCAAAACGAGAAGATGTTCCGGCCGGGGTACGGAAGGCGGGTCTGGGAAACTGCAGGGCGTGACCCACTGATCTGCGGGTGGGAGGAAAGCGACGGCGGTCACTTCTAGGAGCGCTGGGCCACAGGTCCTTGGAGGATTCCCTCACCCGCTGCCAAGTCGGGCCGAAGAGCTGCGACCCACCAATGGGGGCCTGGCAGAGCGTCTTAACAGAGGGGGGTAAGCCAGGGCAAGAATGAAGGAGGCTGTCGCGACGCGTCAAATCACAATTAACCGTGCCCGTTAAGGCGTTAGCAGAGGCGTGGAAAGTTGACCGATTGGCAACTGTAGCAATGGTGCGAATATCCTCCAACTGAGAAACGCTGGAGTGCCCAAACTCTTCAGCGCAACAAACAATAGCCTGTGTCGCCATTTCCAGAAAAACAGAACGCGCGAGGGTATTTCGAATTCGAACCGCCGTAGTATCCAGACCGGGAGGTATGATACACCGAACCGCCGCTCTGCCACCCACAAAGGCTTCCGCGTCCAAGTCCACTGACGGAAAGGGACAGAGGAAGAAGGGCGAGTGTCCATTATACCAGTGCTGCCGGAAGGTAAGATCGAAGTCCTCCAACCATCAAAAGTCCGAGAAAAAATGCTTGTTGCCAAGACGTCCCTGGCCGAGATGCGTATTAAAGGCCTCCGTAATGTCGCGAAAACCGGGTGGTTGAGGGAACGACTTAAAACGTTTGGGCGGAAGGTGGGCATCCACAAGAGCCGAAGACTTCCGCTTGATGGGAAGGGAACGAAGGAAGCTTGAAATCAGCCTAGCAGCCGAGTGTAAGGCTGCACACACATCGGACCCCAGAGCACCACAGGCGGAAGGAGAAAGAGCCACTCCCTCACGTTCAGAAGAGCGATCGCCAAGAGACGACAAGGCTGAAGCGGAGTCTTCCAGGTGCAAGCTAATAACGTCATCATTGGAGGCCACATCCTGATGAACGCTCGAGCGCGGTGAAGATCGGTAGGCAAGCAAAGAGGAGTCCTGGGAAGGAGGGGAAGCCGACGGAGGTCGGCGATGTAGAGAGGGATAGGGTCTGGAAGGACGTGAGCGCCCCCCCCCGCCTAGTCAATTCAACAACAGGAAGTGGAGTAGAGCCCACCGCAGAACGCGCAAGACTCGAGCGAGAACGACGATGGTCCCACGAAGATATATATGAAGACGGGACAACGCAGTGATAGGAATCCTTCCAAGCACGACGAGACGTGGAAAGGCGGTGGCGCGGGCGGGAGAGACGGTCCCGAGAGGAAGAGCGCCGAACCGAGGAAGCCAAAGTACGGTCGAAAGAAGGGGGCCATAAGGCCGCCGAGCCCCAGCGAGCTGAGGTGGAAGAACGAAAACATCGAGTGTCCAAGGGAGAGGGCGACCGAAGGCGCAGAGGTGTGGTACTCGTAACCGTCGCGGAAGGTCGAGCGGAAGAAGAAAAAGACAATAAATGGTGTGTACTCACGTGTGTGCTCGCTAACGGGGCACGGTCGCTTTGCCACTGTGCGCTGGGGCGCCTCTCACCTCGGTTAAGATGTCCCACCAATGGTGAGAAGACCGGGCGCAGAGAAGGCGGCTGGTCCGAGCGTTTCAAAGACACCACGATATCCGACAACGCACGCCGTGGGCCGGTGATGGCAGAAGACGTAGCAGCAGTAAGGGTGTTCCTGGCGGACAGACTACCCGGTTGCAAGCGTGGGTCCTGGGGGGTAGCGGGTCGTTCCCTGCGGTAAAACCCCCACAGCTGCGACCATTGAAGTTCCCGCCATGAGACACACATTGCACATCCGAGAAGAAGAGCATCCAGAACATGGTAGGCAGGCGGAGTGATTATCAGTAGGCCACTGAAAATCCTTACAACGCCGGCACGTCTGAACTTGCATTCTGCAATAAAACAAAGGTACGGCATAAAAGGAACACAACAGGCCACATGGTCGGAACATGAAGCGCACCGTGAATTTTCTTTCGAATACGAGTTAAACAATTATCCACAGAGTAATGTCGCTGCCTGTCCGGAAAACTCCTGGACTCTTGGCTGTGACAGTACCCGAGGCCTTACCTCGACACAAGAAAATTCTAGAAAGAAATCCAAAGAAAAAATCCTAAGAAGGAGGGAACCATGGGCTGACACAACCTACATGCATGAAGCTAAGCGTGAAAGTGGTGACGCTGTGCATGTACCCGTATGAGGTAAGGGAAGCTGCACGGTGAAGGGAAGCTATTCAGGGACGTTGGTACAGCTCACTCGGGTGGTTCCCCGGTGACGTTGCTGTACACAACGATCCCTGGGCTGAAATTAATAGGCTAAGTGCTACTTCCATACAGTAATGCCATCAGTAATGTTTTTCGAGGAAACAAAGTGATTCAGGGGAAAAACTTTTTTTTTTTCCTTTTTTTTTTTCTTTTTAAATGGAGAAAATGACATTTTGGACATTTTGGCTGTCAGTAGCATGTTTTTTGTCACAGTTATTCCTGCAAGAATCATCACAACAAAAAATTGAAAATCCACTACCGATAGCCGGAGGGTTAACATTAAAATCCGACTTTTCAGATTGAGCGGATTGAGGAAGGCACACCAGGGAAATACAGAGTTACTGCTCAGACATCGGCCAACGAGCAGATAGTGGAGGAGTACAACACAGTAAGTAGTTATAAGCTGCTTTCACTTCCAGTCACTTGCCTCTTTCTCTTCCAGTCACATGCTCCTTTTGCTTCCAGTCACATACCTCTTTCACTTCCAGTCGCTTGACTCCTTTTGTTACAGTAGATTGCCTCTTTCACTTCCACTCACCTCTTTTACGTCCAGTCTTTTGACTCCTTCAGTTACACTTTCACTCCAGTCATTTACCTCTTTTCACTTCCAGTGTCGGCTGCATGGGGTGGATAAAACATGCAGCTGAAGGGTGTGTCAAGCAAATTTTAAGGCACTGCTTTCAGGCAAAATATTGTGGGTGATGCATTTCCCATGCTGTAGGTGTGCTTAAGCAAAAGTTTGTATATGCGGGCAGATTTTAGAGAAGTGAACAACTTGCATGAACTTGTATGGACATGTTTTAGTTCTCTGTTTTTGTTTAGCACATTTTCAGGCAGCTCTGTTGTTAACCCACTTGTGCATGCAGCCACAGATATAATGTAAACAGTGCCTGTGCCTGCATCAGTCTAGCGACAAAGTACTGAAGCTGGATGAGTGGGGAAATGCACCCCCCTCCTCCCCAACCCATGTCCCCGCCACACTTGACACCTAACATAAACACCAACAGTGTGGGAGCCCCTCAAGTTTAATAAAACTAATGCCTGCATGCCTGTCCGACAGGCATCACCTTCCGCATTTAAACAGCATAGATTCTCATAAGGAGGTATAGAGGGGCGTTTGTTATATTTGTGCCAGAATTTACAGCTGTGCTCGCTATAATGAGGGAATCATTACTGTTGAATCTGCGTCTGCCTTGTAGAAAGCAGCAAAGCTTTCTGAAATGGAGGCACATGATTAAGTGTCATGAGGGTTCATTTCAATTCACAGTTACTGCATCTAGAAATTATGCAGCTGTGTTCCTCGGACTGAGTTGATTTTCAGTTCAGTACTTATGAAGACAGCACGAGAGGTGAAGAGGGATACCAAGCAACCGGGTGATCAGTCCTCTCACTGTGCACACTTTTCTCTCCTCTATCTATTGATACAATCTTTAATTTACAGGGAGACTTTGGAATTTATTGTAAAATTTTAGACTGAGCTACGCAACCTGATTAAAAAATGTAAAACAAAGAGAAGGTGGCCAGAGAAAAAGGCAAAATAAATAAATAAATGCGTCTCAAATTAGGCCTCTTTTGGAAAGAAAATGCAAAAACTTTGCCCACAAGTACGATGTTTCAGACTAAAAAGTTGTGCAGTTGTGAAACATAAGGGTACATCAGACTTGAGATTTAACAAACAAGTGTATTTGAAACTGCCGTTGGCATATTTCAGCTTCAGGAATACAGACGTATATGACAATACATTTACTTTTAAATATTTCCTTAAGCCCTTGAATCCTGCTTATACTTTTCGTTACTTACGTCGATAACCAGGAAGGGGGACACTCTTCTATAGTCTGTGATTACGAACTGTCCGTATCACTTGCATCACATCAATGGCGAACTCTACTTTTCTGTTACATTAACATGCATAGATAACGCCATGAGTGCATGGCCCTTCCTACGTTTGCTGTATGCCCTTTGGCAGTTGCGTGCCTCACTCCCGTGATATTTACCAGCTGTGCATTCAACTTGCTGCAAGTTGCTGGCTCGGACTTTGTCACAAGACTGTGCATGTGCAAGGGGTTTGAAAATCAGCAGTGCTTGTTGCTGCATGCACGAAGACGTTAACCCTTTTAGCCGCAAGGTCCCATTTCTCAAATTTTGGAATTGTTGCCTAATGACTGTGTAACAGTTGCAGGAGATGGATTGATCATGATAATTTAAGGGTAGTGCCAGATGAGCTTGGCGCCTTCAGGCGCCAAGCTCATCTAGCACTACCCTTGAATTATCATGATCAATCCATCTCCTCAGGGTCCCAGGGCTAAAAGGGTTAATCCATTTAGCCTGGATGTACTACAGCAGGAGATGGATCAGCAATGCTATTTCAAAGGTAGTGCCTGTTGAGCTTGGTGCATGATACTGATAGTGCCAAGCTGACCTGGCTCTACCCTTGAATTGTCATGGTTGATCCATCTCTTGCTACTGGGACATAGTCGTTAGTTGACACCTCCAGAATTCAGGCAATGTGGCAAGATCAACCATGATAGATTAAGGGTAGTGCCTGATTAGCTTTGCGTCATCAAGCACCAAGCTGATCTGGTTCTACCCTTGAATTAGCATGGTCAGTCCATCTCCCGCTACTAGTACATAGTTGCTAGGTGACACCTCCAGAATTTGGGGAAATGTGACCATGGGGTTAATGCTGCTTTTTTTGTTGTTGTTGCTGTAGTTGGGACATTTGAAGGTCATTAACTCATTCGAGATGTGCCGCCGCCAGATACGCGGCATAAGCCGCATATCCGGAGGCAGCACGTCTCGAATGAGTTGATTTCATTCCTTATGTATTTGCTGTAGATCTTGATGGCCATTGGCCGAGACCCCTGCACCTCTGGAATCGGCCTTGAGAACGTTGGTGTGCAGCTCAACCCTAAGTAAGTGTCACTCAGACGGACACTGCAAGTATTCTTGCGTCTGTAAGCTTACATTAGTGCACTACTTGCAGAAGACCGTCTGTACTGTCTGCAGCCAAAACAAAATTTAAGGCAGCCAAGGTTAACCATTATTTAGCCGGTTCGTGTATGCCGTTCAGCCAAACATTAACCCTATTGGTAGCGGTTTTCTTCGCTATGATTCCAGCAGGAATCATAGCGACAAAACCCACTACTGACAGCCTAGAGGTTCAAGCAGATCTTGTAAATGTAATGCATACTGTAGTAGGTTAATCATGTCAGTACGTTAATACATTGAACCCAAAATAGAAGCGGAAGCTACCTCTTGTGTTGGTTGAAATCTACCAGTGCCCCGAAGGCTACATTACAGTTTGAAATACATTGATCATGATAGTTCAAGATCGGTGCCAGAGGAGCTTGGTGCCTACAGGCACCAAGCTACTCTGGCAACAACCTTGAACTATCATGATGGATGTGTCTGTGTATCAGGCCTGAATGGGTGATAATGGAAGTTTTCATGTGTAGGGCCATTACCAAAAATATTTTGTAATATTTGTTGTTTGTGATAAACATACTATGAGCGATGTTGACTGTAATTTTTTTCAGAAGTGGCCGTGTGATTTGTAACGACCAGGACCAGACGTCGACGGCGCACATCTACGCCATCGGGGACATTGCGGAAGGGCGACCCCAGCTGACCCCCGTGGCAATCCAGGCTGGACGCCTGCTGGCCAGGCGTCTCTT
The DNA here is from genome assembly GCA_036245525.1 of Semisulcospira habei. Lineage (NCBI taxonomy): Eukaryota > Metazoa > Mollusca > Gastropoda > Semisulcospiridae > Semisulcospira > Semisulcospira habei. The sequence goes on from BTPG01000003.1 coordinate 145,290,019, forward strand.
CGCCAGCTCACCAGTACTGGTTAGCATCACTTCACTCACCACGGTCTTGACAAGAGGATTGCAGCACACTTAACCCTTATCATTCGGAATACACCATTGTGTGAAATAAGTTTGACTAAAATAGTTCAAGGGTAGTGGCACCACCCTTGAACTAAAGTCATTGATCTGTATCCTTATCTGTAAGTACTATAATGTAGCTTGCATGTGGCAGTGTACAAATTTGAAGCTTTTAGCCTCGGTATGATATGGGTTAAGGTCCTAAGGCCGACGTCAGCTGCAGTCTGCTGGTGCAGCATGATTGCACACAGGCCAACTGTGGCTTGTCGGCCCGAGGACTTTGTGTGCACAGGTTTCAACGTGTTAGATTACACTTTTTGCCATTATATGGTCAAAAGTCAGCATGTCCATTTATATACAATTTTATATACTGAAAAGCAAAAGAAATGCAACTGTTTTGGAATGATCAGGAACACTAAAGTGTTTCTGATCATTCCAAAAATGTTGCATTTCTTTTGATTGTCAATGTACAGTGAAAATATCCCTCTTTTATTCTCACAAATGGACATACTGGCTCTTGTCATATAATGGCAGATTTACCTTGTGCATGCAACCACCTTCCTTCTCACCCTCATCCCATCCCCCCCCCCCCCCCCCCCTCACCGAGGTCTGCCGTGGGGGACTTGGGTGGGATTAACTACTTTTTAGTTCCCAGGGTCACCCAGGTCAGCCCCACAGGGTGGGTTTTCCCCTCTATTCTGGGGAATGTGATTCTGTCTACGCTTGGTCCATTCATCTGTATTTTCCTTTTTTTAAACTCTCCATACTGTCTGCGCTGTCTGTATCTCTTGATATTGGATGTGTGTTGCTAAATGGTCTTATGTTTATTTAGCGTATTAGACCGGCTGGCGATCTGCATTCAATATTCTGTTTAGTTTTTTTTTAACAAGCAGTGCAGGCATGTCCCGAGAAAGTCTTGTTGCTGTCGAGACGTTAAGCAATGTACAACCAACCAACCAACCAACCAATCAATCATCCCTTTCCCACTTCCTGCACCCGTTCGCACACGCACGCACGCACACACGCACGCGCACGCACGCACGCACACACACACACACACACACACACACACACACACACACACACACACACACACACACACACACACAGAGTTTGCTGAAAGTAGACCTTGTCTGTGTTTTCTTGACAGTGTGACTATCACAATGTGCCAACAACTGTCTTCACTCCTATCGAGTATGGAGCCATTGGTTACTCAGAAGAGGATGCGGTGCAAGCGTTTGGTGAAGACAACATTGAGGTGAGTACCACAGTATGTTGAAATAAAAAGTTATGACAACACTCGTAAAAGAGACCAAGTGCCACTCCCAAGTGCATTAACCTTTTTGTTGACAGTAGCGCCTTTTGTTGTGATGATTCCTGCAGGAATCATCACAACAAAAATCGCTACCAAACAGCCAAAGGGTTAAAATGCATGAAATAACAAAAAACGAGAAAGAAGCATGCTTTGAAATAAGAGTAACTGGTTTTTCCTTGCTGTTCCAAAGTATGTCTCATTTTGTAGGTTATTTCTTTTCACGATTTAACCCTTTGGCTGTCTGCAGTGTGTTTTGTCAATGTGATTCTAGCAGGGATCCCCTCGACCAAACACACTGACAACAGCAGGTTCACTGCAGACTTGTGCGATGAGGGATAAACTGTTTGCATGATCTTCAGCCTAAAGCAGAGTTTGGCATCACGACAGAAGAGATAAATATTAGTACACATTTGCAAGATATTGTCTCATACATGGGTATGAAACCTTTACTTGGTTGCTAGAGATTTCTGTGTGGAATGTCGAGTTCGCCTTGTATTTCAATGTTTTTATTGTTTGATCGTTTGCAAGTTTTGCTGAATTTAATACATTTGATCACAAGCTAGCCAAAGACTTGCCTGCACTTTAAACAGTATAATGAACCCTCAGCATTCCAGGTCTGCCTAGGCTCAGTTGTTGTTTTTTAAGTTGGCCAGCACACCATCCAGGGCTGATGTCTGTTGAAAACCTTTGACCTCTTGGTTGTGTTTTGTTTGTTTGCCTAAGTATATCATGTAATTGTAAGATGACCATTGCAGTACTTTAATATGAATAATACTTATTATAGTCTGACTTTATACGTCCTGCATATTACGTTGAGCAACATTTTGCTTGATATAGTGCCAATAACAAGACCTGAATCAAAATGGACGAGTCGTAAGACGAGAACATTTTGATTCGGGTCAAGTAATCACATCTGTTGGTTATCGGCACTATATCAAGCACAATGTTGCTCAATATGATTTATGTACCCAATCCAAAACAAAACTGCCTCGCGTCATTCATTTTGCGGTGTTCAGACAAAACATATGAATGGCAGACGACTGCATGTCTCTGTCGACTCGGCACAGATTTCATCTGACTATGAAGATATCGGTGCTTTGTTTAACCGTATGTGAGTAAATTCTCCTTATAATTAGATCACACATAATTGCGGAAAATGTTAGGAGGTTTGTTTACTTTTTTTCTCAGGTTGTCGATATTGGCAGCTGATATCTCTTCAATTTCACTAGTCAGTGTACCGACTGGTGTCTGTTCTCCGTTCGTGCATATGTACATGATATAAATTTTGAGCATCTGTACACACAAAGAAATATTTCGTTACTACTACACATAAGGAGCTTGTTAATGTTGCAGTATGAAAATGTTTTACGATTCCTTTTTGAAATGGAAGTATCATCATGATTGAGTCTTCTTGGTGCACAAGGGATTTTGGAAAGGAAAGTATATCAAGCAAGTTCATGAATATTAATTTGCTTGTTATACAATATATCAATCAGAGCTGGAATTCTCCTCTTTTTGGCGGATTTCCGCTTAATTGAAGCTGTCAATCCACTGAAGAAAAAAATTCCGCCAAAAAAAAAAATCGTAAAGTCACTATTCCAATACCGTATTTCGCGATCTTTACGTGGCCGATATGCCCCAAATCGCATATTCTAAATTGAGCAAGGCGTTAGCTTTAGCTCGCACATGTCGGTTCCTGTCTTTAGCGGTAGTCGTAGTCTGGTCGATATGCTGGAGAGTAAAATACCTAAACGCGGAGACAGAATAGACGATTCTGGAGCCAAGAATATTTGGAGATGGACTTGGCTCGAGAAAACCGTAAACGTCGAGCTGCTCGCTCAGTATATTCGCAAGTTTGTGGCCTGTGGGCTGGCGTATTGCAAACTGTGCAGAGTTGCTATTTACTACGCTGCACGCGGACTTGGGGGTTGTAGAAACTTGAAAAAGGCAATGATGTTTCAATGCCAAAAGTGCATTTGGCCCATGCTTCTAAAAATTTATGTTTAGAATTGTTTGTTTTGATGTGTTTTATGTGTCCTCTTTTGTGACAGGTTTCAAATGTGAATATTTTTTCTATTTTTTTTTTTTTTTTTTTTAATGCTCTTGAAGTTTACCAGTTCAGCAATTTTATTTAATTTACAAATAAATTAATTACAATGTATTTCCAGTAAAGTGTGATCAAAGTATGTTGAAAATCTATATAACCTTTCTCCAGTTCAGTGACCATGGTACATAGTATTAAATAAGAGAGAAAAGGAATCCATGTTTACACCCGACTAATCAGAGATTATTAAAGAATATATATATATATATATATATATATATATATATATATATATATATTATAGAATATATTATATATATATATATATATATATATATATATATATATATATATATATATATATATATATATATATATATATATATATATAAGAAAGCTCCAAAATATAAAATGGAAAGACATTCAGATGTTTTTGAATAAACATTTGGATATATTCTGTTGAATACTTTTAGTATACTTTTAAACCTTTGAGACACAAAAAAAAATGAAAAGTGCACCCAAAAAATAAGAAAAAAGCACGATTTTTAGGTGGTTAAACTGCTCAGTTTCTCTCTAAAATGCACCAGATTGCACAAATTTTAATGTAAACTTTCAAAATTTTCCCGGGGGTTCATGTCCCCGGACCCCCCTAGTAAAAATGGGTTCAGTATGGGTAATTACATGTTCTGATCAATACACATGTCAAAAAAGGACAAACTTTATGGAGTGGGTGCATAACAATATCTTGAGGTTGATCTGTATTGTCATGTTTGTAGCATTGTTAATCTGTATCTTTTGGGTTCATTGCTAGGTGTACCACAGCAACTTCATGCCACTGGAGTGGACAGTGCCACACCACGAGGAGAACGCTTGCTACGCCAAGATCATCTGCAACACGGCTGAAAATGTAAGTCATGTGAGAACTTGCAGGGTTGTTAATTATGTGTCAAAGGTCAACTGTCACTGCCAACAGCCAAACTTCATACAGTGGTATAGGTTGTTGTGACATCAGAGCAGGCAGCGTTTATTGCAAAGATCTTCGCAGTGCACCACTTTTCTGTACCACTCTTAGAAAAAAAAATATCATTCAGTGCCAGTTGGCCTAAAATGATTAACTTTCAAAAAACATACAATTGACCAGTTTTGCTGTACAGTCATAAAAACTGGAAATTTGTTTCATGAATTGATGATTTTACATCAGTAATTGTGCCTCGGATATATTCAGGCAAGCACAAGATCCATTTTCACATGAACGAGCAAGTTGACCAAGTTTTCACACCTGAAACAAAACAGTGAAGACAGACATAAATTGAGCATGTATGACCTTGATATTGAAAGCAGGCCATTTCCCAAGAGGGCTTTGTTAAAGTATTGAAAAATGGTGTTTTCTTGTCTTTTGAACAATTTTTTTGTGACTACAGCAAAATCAGCAAAGCATAGGAGTTAAGTAAAAATAACCCAAATTAGGATAATTGGCTCTAATTGACCTTTGTTTTTAAAGTGGTATAGAAAAGTGTGTCTTTATGGAAAGGTCAAGGTAGGTCAGCAGAAATTATGTGAGTTAACACTCATGCAAGAGCTGTTTACTGTCAAACTGTGATGTTTTGGTCAATTAGCATATGACCCTCTTTAACCCTTTCATTACTGAATTCTCTGGCTCGTGAATACCACTGCTCAGTACTGCTTTTATAAAGTTCTGTATTACCCCTGCTTACTGAGTTTAGAGACTAAAAAAATACCCAAATATAGTAGTGTACGGGGATAGCGGAGTACCCATCCACCGCAGATACCCATAACCCTATATTGCTGTGACGGGCTTTGGACGGGCTACACATTGACATCATGTGTCGGGGTCGTGTGGTTGATTTGGTGACACACAGGTGCAAATATGTGACAAAATGACAGTACATTAACAACACACACCTATGAAGCAAGCAAACGTGCATGAAAACGGGTCTAAAAGTGTTTGCATGCTCTTACCGTGACAATGATGTGTTGGAAACTCATAATCCAAACTTGTGACCGTGTCATTGTCTGTTTATTGCTGTCACATAGCAGTGTCCACAATGCACACACAGGTGTCCAAAATACAAAAAGTAACTGAAAAAGATCCACTATTATATACACCTTGATTGTCCATGTTTACGCATACACTATGTACAGTTACTGGGAGGGTGAAGATGAAATTACAACACTGCTATACACTGTCACACACTGTATTTACAGTTGTACCTGTGTGTGGTACAAAATAAAACAGTTGCTGTCATTACAACAAAGGTACACTTCACATTTCCGGCACATGATAACAGTTTTGCACCTCTAAGGGTTGTCTGCATATCTAACCCCTGGGTTTGCGTCTCTGTAGTGGGTGTGTCGCTTGTAGTACAGAGCACATCCGTGGTCACGGCCCTCCCCTTTGACAGGTAAATGGTCAACTCGGTCAAGGCGAGTCTCGTTGTTGCTAGGGGCAGAGCGGGGACGGCCGACGGACGGTCGCCGTAGATGATAGTCCGCTACCAACTCATGGACTTTCGTCGTCGGCATCGCGATCATTATCGTTGTTGTCGTTAGTGTCTTGTTGCACAACACGCACAAAATCAGCCCTTTCTTCCTCTGTCAACTGAACTAAATCCATCTCTCCAAAATCGCCTCTATCCCAAAACTCATCACTAAATTCGTCGCTGTCACGGTCACTTTCTTCTCTCTCCGCCACTGATTTTTGCAAGCACAACCAAAGTTCTGGAAGGAATTTTTTATATAAACTCCGTATCCTGTTTCCCAGGCCCCGAGCTGGATATAACAAGCGCTGCGCGCCTGGCGGTACCATTCTAGCGCTGTCAAGGTCGCTGCTAATTAGGTAGCCACTCTCAGCAGGTAGCGCGGATTTCGAACGCGGCTAGCGCAAACCGCTTTAGCGGGCAGCCGTACGCGGGGGAGTAGAAGCTGCGGTCCCGCTATACCAGGAGGCCGTAAGCAGAGGAGGCGTTTCCCATGCCCGCTATAGCGGGCAGCAGTAATGAAGTAGTGTATTTTGCCTTATGATCGAAGAAAATTTAAAGGTATGAACTTTTGTGGACTTGCTCCATCAGTTGTGAGAGGATGGATTCACACCATGTCGCCCCAACGCCCTACAGCAGGAGATGGATGGACCATCATAATTCAGTGGTAGTGCCAGATAAACTTGGTAACCTATGGCACCAAGCTAATCTGGCAATACCCTTGAATCATGGTCCATCCATCTCCTGCAGCTGGTACATAGTCGTTGGATGACACCTCCAAAATCTGGAAAAAAGCAACTCGGAGGGGGGGGGGGGGGGGGGGGGGGAGGGGGGGGGGGGGGGGTAATTGGGTTAAGTTCATTTTTCAAGTTCAGATTGGGTGCCACATGAGTGTAGGGATTTCCAAGATCAAGATGTGTGCCAGCAAGATGCATAGATTCTCATGAGCCCCTGCAGTCGCAGGAGCTCATGAGAACAAATGTCTCTTTGTGCTTGGATTAAAGCCTGCAGAGATGGATAAACTTTATTGTTCTGTCATCAGGAGCGAGTGATTGGTTTCCACGTGGTTGGCCCCAATGCGGGAGAGATCACCCAAGGTTATGCAGTAGCTATGCGAAGGGGGGCAACCAAGGAAGACTTTGACATGACTATTGGAATCCATCCAACATGTTCGGAGGTAGGTTTCCGTCATTCTGTTCCTGCTGTAGTTATCAATAAGACAATTGCTGTAAATAAATGTTTGCTGCTTCGAGTTTGCATTTGAAGTGAATGGTAAGTAAATGTAACTAATGGCAATTAAATGTAGATTTGTGTACTGATCTGGGATTTTGAACTTTACTGCTGAAGGCCATACTGCTGAACTTTACTGCTGAAGGCCAGCACACATTTCATCTTGCTGTTTGTTTTCCCTCCACTAGATGATGGCATCCACAGCAGTGCTGAAGCTTTACCTGTGCCCAGTATAACATAACTCTTTCTAGGCGCCCCCGCATCAATTGCTGCGGAAGTGTTGTATGTTGTTCTTTAGCTCCCTTGTGTTTGAAACCATCATTACTGTCTGCATTACCGATGGTTGCTTGCACAAGGGAGTTAAGAGTGAAAGTTGTGTATTTTCATTTGGCAAGTTGACGGTGTATCATTTTTTTTCGCAGACTTTCACCACACTGTCTGTGACAAAGAGGAGTGGTGAATCGACAGAAGTCTCTGGATGCTGAGGTTAGTTTCCCTGCTGCTTCTTCATGTAGTGCCGTGCTGATGCAATTTTCACAGTCTTCACAAGCTTTAATTTTGCTCTGAAAGGCACACCTTCCACACCAGTCTCGGTATTGCAGTCATAGACTTTGACATGAATGACTTTTGAGGATATAATTATGATTGGGGCATATGACAACCAGTAAGAGGTATATATTCTCATGAGCCCCGGCATCTGCAGGGGCTCATGAGAATCTGTACCTCTTGCAGATGGGATTGGTTTGACCAACTCTTTATTGTAGCGTGTAGGTTATGTTTCTGACACACTGTTCGTACATCATTTATGGAGAATGTGTATTTTAGGCGGCTGGTTTTGTACTGTTTGTGTCAAGGTAGTGTGTTATGTAATTTGTATTTATTTCCTGAGCATTCATGGCCTCATTTTGTGGTGCCAAGCTATTATTGCACCATACTTGGGCTATCAGTCACTTTTTTTATGTATCAGTAGTGTACTTTGAGTCTGTCAGCAGTGCAGTATCTTGAAAATTACATTATTATACTCTGTTTTTAAATTTGAAAAGAAACTTTATTTAACTCATTCAGCCCTGACGCACTACAGCGGGAGATGGGTTGACCATGATAATTTGTGGGTAGTGCCAGATTAGCTTGACAACTGTTGGCGCCAAGCTAATCTGGCACTACCTTTGAATTATCATGGTCGATCCATCTCCTGCAACAGGTGCATAGTCGTTAGATGTCGCATCCAAAATTTGGAAAATACGTGCGCCATGCTGAATGACTTAAGTTTATAGAAAGTTGAAACTTCAGTATTGTTGATTGGAACGATTCGACAAAATTATGAAATAGACACGCAAAATTGTGACCTGTTTGGAATATTTATTGATCCTGTCTTATTTTCCAAACTATTGTACGGTAATCAAGCAATTGATGTGATGTTGTGTACAATGTACATAAGCACCCTCACCCCCATCCTAATGCTTACTGTTTTCAGCGGAGACTAAGTTTTGTTAATGTAAAATCCAGAGTTAGTCTTTTGTGTTGCTAGAAAAATAACTGTTGCAGTGCATTCATTCTGCAAGTTCTTAACTATTGTAGTAGCTGCCCAATATTCGTCATACTTAAATGTGGTTTCATCATTGAGGTGTGTGTCAAGACTTGATATTATTCTATGCACAACACATCAAAGACTTGTTTGGTTAATTACTCAGCATCGGCACTATAGCAGCAGGGACATATTTCTTAACGGAATCTACGTGTGATGCGGTTCGCTAGAGCGGCCAGTGTGCTGCAGTATGATGGCCCCACTTTTAAACCCCTTTGATGGGGTGGGTGGGGCTTGATGATCTGCGTTCGGCATCGCGCAAACTTATGACACAATGCAGAGGATTCTGTGCAAGATGACTGCTCTTTCTACATTCTCCTGTCATGTTCAACTTGCGTTTACCCAATGTTGATACAGCCACCAGTACTGGTACTGTTTACAGTACGTGTCTATTGAACATGAGGGTTAAAATTTTGAGTGTTGTGTTATTTTTTTGTGCTGTTTAGGTGTATTTCCTCACAGTGAATTCTATGGGTAACTGTGTGCTGGTCGGTAGTTTAGTACCCTAAACCCTTTCACTGCTAAGAAAAGGTGAACACAGTTCAACACGAGGTGTAGATCCTCTTGAGCCCCCACGACTGCAGGGGCTCATGAGGATCTATGCCTCCTGCTGTTTTCATGTCTCTCAGGACGGTTGTTGCTTTTGGTCGTCAGATGAACAAAGATTTCACGTGCAAACAATGCGCCCACTGGGCGGGAAGGGATTAACTCATTCGCGTCCAGCTGCATCCGGATGCGCGGCTTGTGCAGCGCATCTGGATGCAGCTGAACGCGAACGAGTTAAGAATCTAGGCTATAACATGCAAATTATGGACCAGCACACAAGCGGATCCTTTAACAGCAAAAGTTTGACCCTTTGGTTGTCGGTACCGGTTTTCGTTGGTGATTCCGACAGGAAGCATTGTGACTAAAACCACTACTGAGAACCAAAGAGTTAAGTGTTTATTTCCTTTGTCATGCTTGATATTGAACTTCGGTCTCCACTAAATACCATACTCTTTGAACAGTTTTTCTATAATCCACTCAAGCACAGTTAGCGAAGTACATGTACTGTTTTGTTCATAGCTGCACAAATTCTCTAAAATTTGTTCATGCACTGCCAGTAATTGGACTAATTTGTATCTATTCAACTAACATTACTGTGTGCGCTGTTTGCACTAACCCTTATCATTCAGAATGCACCAGTGTGTGAAATACGTTTGACTAAAATAGTTCAAGGGTAGTGCCAGAATAGCTTGGCGCCTCTAGGCGCCAAAGCTA
>BTPG01000003.1:145300027-145322527 GCA_036245525.1 Semisulcospira habei
TTCTGGCACTACCCTTGAACTAAAGCCATTGGGCTATATCCTGATCTGTAAGTACTATAATGTAGCTTGCATAATGGTAGTGTACAAATTTGAAGCTTTTAGCCTTGGTGTAATACAGGCTAAAAGACTTTCATATTTGACCACATACTACATAACAAGCAGCTAATGACGCAAGTTTACTCTCATCTCATAGACAAAATATTATATTGTGTACAGACTTTCTATTGTTCCTGTACTTCTAGTGACATGTTTTGTTAACCCATATACTGAGGCTCAAAGCTTCAAATTTGTACACTGCCATATGCAAGCTACATTCAAATTATAGTACTTACTTACAGATAAGGATACAGACCAATGGCTTTAGTTCAAGGGTGGTGCCGGAATAGCTTAGCGCCTAGAGGCGCCAAGCTATTCTGTCACTACCCATGAACTATTTTAGTCAACCATATTTCACATACTGGTGTATTCCGAATGATATGGGTTTACTTAATGCATGCTTGATGTGCAATTTGGTTCTGACAACCAGTATTTTTTGATTTGCCAACTGTAAAGAGCATTTCTAGATCTTAAACCCTTTGGCGCCCCCACCCGGGTCTGCCCAGGGGGACTTGGGTGGGGTTAACTATTTTTTTAGTTCCCAGTCACCCTGGTCAGCCCCACACGGTGGGTTTTCTCCTCTATTCTGGGTCATGTGTTTCTGTCTACCCTTGGTCCATTCACCTGTATTTTCCTTTTTTAAACCCTACCTACTGTCTGCGCTGCCTGTTGCTCTTGATATTGGATGTGTGTTGCTAAATGGTCTTAGCTTTATTTAGGCCCCATGTCATAGGTTTATTTAACGTATTTGACCGGCTGGCGACATGCATTCAATATCCTGTTTAGGTTTTTTTTTTTTTTTCACAAGCAGCACAGGCACATCCTGAGAAAGTCTTGTTGCTGTCGGGACGTTAAGCAATGTACAATCAATCGATCTTAAACCCTTTGGCTGTCTGCAGCACTTTTTGTCGAGGCAAGTGATTTCTGTAAGGAATCCATTACACTGAAAGCGCTGCCTACAGCCAAAGGGTTATTCCCTGTCATTGAAGGCGAATTTGTTTCTGAACTCTTCGTTAATTTAACGTGAAAGACCGAAGCCATGCAAGAAACATGGGTACAAAGAGGCGTCAGCAAGAGGCTTAGATCCTCGTGAGTGTGGGCTGATGGAGATCTACGTCTCTTTGCAGTTGGATCGTGCTCATTTTTTCTGTGCAGTGAAAGGTGTTAGAAAATGCATGAAAGACATTTGTGTGTGGATTATATCCCATTTAAGCCCCAAGGACGTTTCTCCCAAATTTTAGAGGTGTCGCTCAACAACTATGTATCAGTCCCAGGAGCCTGACGGACCATGATAATTCAAGGGTAGTGCCAGATTAGCTTGGCGCCTGGTGGCGCCAAGCTAATCTGGCACCACCCTTGAATTATCATGTTCGAACCATCACATGCTGTTTTGCGTTGGGGCTAAATGGGATATGTACAAATGTGCACAGGTAATGTCAAGAAAAGCTCATTCATTTCCAGTATGTACTGCGGGAAATGCTTCAAACTTGCTGTCTCTAGGGTTAGTGGCTGTTTAGTTTGGCACCCATAGGTGCCAAACTAATCATGCACTACCATTGAGCTATCATTCAATTCATGTTCTATATTTTGCACGAGCCTTTGTGGAGATTCAATATTGACAATTATTTAGTTCTTCAGGGAAAGGAGTAGTGTCTCTCAGTCAAGTCATTTTGTCTTTGTATTTTTTTTTTTAACAATTCAGTCAAAATATCTTGCATGTCTTCTCTGCCATTGTGACGTTTAATATTTGTACATATAATACACCAGGTAGATTTATCATTGTTTTCCACAAAGACTCAATTTTTTTCTGTATTGATTGACAGGTAACCTGCTCATTCATTCTTTGAATGTTTGGATTAAATCTGAATGGAAATTCCAACATCAGTTTATCTTATTTGTACATGTTTGCGCTGGTGTGTGTGTCTGTGCCGATGTAATGCTATGCTCTGACATGCACACAGCAAAAATAAAGAACAAAACTATACCAAGGAAAGACGTGCCTTTATATTAAAATGAAAACAGACTTGCTGTCTTTTTGCCTTCAGTGTCACAGGGCAGAATGTTTACACTATCACGAGGTCCAAATCGCAGACAAATGGGGCATGCATGTGTGTACACAGGGCTTCCGTTTTCACAACTGTTTAGAGTCTGTAGACCCCCAGATATAAATTTTAGAGGGTACACAAACCCCCATCTGAGCATTATAGAAGGTCCGCAGATTTATTTAAGAAAAACAGCATCTGTACGTTCCTTAAAATAAATTAACTCGTTTCGCTCTCTCCTCTTTAAATGTGTTGTGACGGTGTGCGTGTCCTTTCCATGATACTGATTCTTGAACTGGTGAGCTATCGTGCAAAATCCTGTCTCCCTTGCTCTCTTCCCTTCTCACACACAGAAAAACATATCTATTTATTTATTTGTATGATCGATTGATAATGTATCGTAACGGAGAATATAGCGTTTTCTGCTGAATGCGGCAGATTGACAACCAAAGTGCGACTTGTCTAAACTCTGTCACTGCCGGTGTGTGTGTGTACTGATGTACATAAAAGTTTATTTCAACCCATTTAACCACTCGGAAAGACGAGTTTCTCCAATTTTCGCCTAATAACTGTGTACCAGAAGATGGGTCAACGATTTTAAAAACTGACAAACTTATTTCTGGTAAAATTTCTGGACTTGCTTTTTGAGTTTGCCTCAGTGCACATTGCGCATGCCATTTGTGTGCCGTCGTGCTTTAGCCATGGAAATACACGCAGCGCAGCCACGAACTCTGAAAACTGCGTCGCAGCGGCGGTGCCACACACGGGCCAGGTGTATATATCTGGTACTGTTGCTTGTCGATGGAGATGGCGGTGTAGTCGAAGTGCAACTTTCTTCTTAGCGATTATCAAGATCAGACGGTGACGGATTGAAGAATCCGAAGCATTCCAGCTTCCTTTGCTTTTTCTCCGCCATTTACAACTTCGTTCAAGATCAAAAGTGAAACGCACGATGCCTTATCCCATAATAGTATGTATGGTGACGTCGCAGCAAGTAACGTGTTCAACATGTAGCGCGTACTTTGTAATAACATGTTGACACCACACATAAACTAATAGTTTGCCCGCCCAGTTTCACTCGCACAGACCCCGGATTCGGGTCGATTCTGAACGCAGCCGCGACCGAGCGAGCTGCTAAACGAACCAACTCATCACTAAAAATAGAACGACTGTCACCGACCTCTGTTATGGTACGCACGGTGGCGCAAGGATAATGCGTCTCGGAGGCAGATGCACTGAATTTTAGTGCGTCTGACTACCCCTTAGTTACATTTTCAGTATGTGATTTTGAGTTTTAATGCGTCGTAGACGCACTAAAACGGAAGCCCTGGTACAGAGACAGCCCAGTAAGCGAAGGTCCTCTGGCCCACGACGGCTGCAGTGGGCCCTTGCACGATTGTGTGCAGACACATTGCGGCCGATGTGCCCAAAGACGTTTTGCTACTGGGGAGAGATTGCAATTGATGTCCACCCCCCCTCCTGAAACACCCCCCCTCCCCCACCCGGATCTGCCTGGGGGACTTGGGTGGGATTAACTACTTTTTAGTTCCCAGGGTCACCCTGGTCCCACAGGGTGGGTTTTCCCCTCTATTCTGGGGCATGTGTTTCTGTCTACCCTTGGTCCATTCACCTGTATTTTTCTTTTTTTAAACCCTACTGTCAGCGCTGCCTTTAGCTCTTGATATTGGATGTGTGTTGCTAAATGGTCTTATGTTTATTTAGCGTATTAGACCGCCTGGCGACATACATTCAATATTCTGTTTAGTTTTTTTTAACAAGCAGTGCAGGCACGTCCTGAGAAAGTCGGGACGTTAAACAATGTACAACCAGCCAGCCTCCTGAAACAAACCAAAAAAATTGCTAGAAAAAACAAGATGAGGATTTCATCCCAAAGTCTACCATATTGTTTGGAGCTCAGATGCGTTTATCTTTCAGGAACATTCAGAGATGTTCATATTTTTCGGCTTATAATGCTGATCCATTTCCCTCCTCTCCAAGCCAACTTCTGATCAACAAACACGTCGGCGCACACAAATAAAGACAGACACACGGCGCTTCCCGCCATTAGTATGCTCTGTGGGCTTCTGTAGCGACAGGAATCCATCTCCTACTCTAACCCACCCTCTGATCCACACACACTGGTACACTGACAGCATAGCTATTCTGAAGAAAAATAATAGCATGAGCAGTGAAATGACGTCACTTCAATCTTCACATTGTGACTTCATTGGTCTGGCCCACAACGCAGTGTTCATAGTGACGACTCGATGTTATACATCGCTCATCGCAGTACTAACATTTGACGAATCAGAGAATCAACTTTGCAATTTTCTTGCTGATTTTCACACATAGGGCTTACAGGTCACAATTTGACCTAATCCTACCCCAACACTGTTTATGAAAAATCATGCGGGTATTAATGATAGTTTTTTTCGTAAAAGAAAAATTAAACTTATGTTAGCTGTTTTACAAATGACTCCGAAAAAGTGGTGCAGAAAATTGTCTGATTTTTACACTTGGGCCATACAGGTCACAAGTGACCTAATCGTACCTGACAGCCAAGACAAACTGTAGGCTCATACCGTATAGGAAAAATCATGCAATTATTTAAGAAGACTGTTGTGTTTTTTTAAAAAAAAGGATTAACCCACAATTCGTGAAATTAATCCCCAAAACACTAAAATATTTTTTTTTTCCAAAAATATTTAATTATCACTCAAAAAGTTCTAGAGGTACAATGCTGGTTTCACGAACTCATTCAAAATGTCCCTTTTATCTAGCTATAGGCAAAATATCTAGTAAAAATAAGAAAAATTACGGACTCCAGTGTGGATCAACCGTTTTTTGTGAAACGACCATTTTCTTGCCAATGAGCATCTTAATCAAAAAATCGAAAAAAAGGTTTCGAGATAATTCTTTTAGGGACAATATAATACAATTTTAAGCTTGTCCTTCCTCAAACACAGGCTCTAGTTGTTGTCACATACACGCACACACACATTGGGTGCGTTGGCGCCCAAAAGACGTTCTCTAGCAAGGTTTGTGTAGCTAGACGTGACGTTATTTTTATCTTGTTACTTCTTTGCCAGAATTTCTGCCCCACATGCCAAAAACATCATGTGCATGCTCCGGAATGCGCTCGGACCAGCCCCATTTAAAAAGTATACTGTATTTTCAATACGGTGTGCAATTTGTACCAGACAGATCCAGACCATACCCATTTAGCCCCGACACTAAAGCAGGAGATGGATCGACCATGATAGTTAAGGGTAGTGCCAGATTAGCTTGGTGCCAAGGTAATCTGACACTACCCTTGGTCTCCTGCAACTTGTACATGGTTGTTAGATGACACAATTTGAGATCATAGTTGTGGAGTTAACTCTTAAACTCCCAAAACTAAATGACTTCCATTCGATAGAATGGAAGTCATTTAGTTCCGGGAGTTTAAGAGTTAAATGGAATGAAATCACAAATTGGCAGAAAGTAGCTCCCATAAAACAAGAACAAAGTTGGTGACAGCTCTGTATTGAATTGACCTACTCCAGGAAGTAAAAGGTTAATAAATTGTACATCTCCATTATGCTCAAGAGGCAGTAGTAAACCTGGTACTTGTGCCTACTCATATAGATTGTGAAATGAAGGGTAGAAAAGTCTTAGTTGAGGCAAGACAACATTGATAGCCCACTGCGAATCAGCAAATTTGAGCAGTCAAAGCCTGCCATGGAGCCAAGTACCCAACAGATCCAGAGGCATTTGCATACATGCTTGCACCAGTGAACAAACCTCAGAATTAATGAATAATTTTGAAAGAAAAAACCTAAAATGTTAGTATCAAAAGAAAATGACAAGGCACCCCAAACCAACCATCAACACGGTCTTTCCACACTGCTTTTGAACAGATGGGGAAGCTGTTAGTAAGTGGCGCGAGAGAACAAATGAGTTGGAAGTTCCTTCAGCCAATTTTTTGGTTCTTGGTCGACTCTCTGCTTCGAATCTTCTGACCACGAAATGATTCTAGCAGAATGGTTTCACCGGAGTCATGAAATAGTTTTTCATTCAAGAAAGGCACAGTCTGCAGCGGGTTCCAGAACAGAAGTTTCTTGGTCTTCTTGCAGGCAGGCGCAGCATCAGGCACCACCTCTCTGAATGCATCCAACTGGGAGCGAGAAAGAAGGTCTGCAGCTGTGTTTTCAGTGCGATGCACATGGGCTGCTCTCAAGTGAATGCGGTTCTTGCTGCACGTGTGATGCAGAATGTGGAAAAGCTTGCCCATCCGAACTTTGCTGTGTGCCGACCACAAACCACTGTTGACAATTTTCGCTATGTTATAGTTGTCTGTCCAAACGCGTACCTGCTGGTCCAAAAACTTGTGTTTCCACGTGTAGCAAGCTGCCACAACTGCATACATTTCAAAGAAAGTGCTGTCCAGCTGCATGGCTCCTGCTGGCCTGACAGACTTTTGGCGCCAACAAATATGACCATCATAATCAGGAAAATGTTCAGACCATGTGTTGGCCAACCATCGCACAAGACCATCATCTTTTGTGAGTAGGTACGCACCGAACCCTTTTCTGGAAGCATCAGAATAGATTTCATAATGTGGGTCAAAGTCCTCAGTGTCTGTACTTTCAAATGCTTCATGTTTTGCTGCCAAAACAGTCTTTGACAGACTGGCCAGACTTTGTGATTCTAGTCCATGATTTCCTCTTGTCAGGAGGCCAAGTGACTGAAACAAAGACACCATCAATAAACATTCAGAAATAGTTTGCTGGTTCTTTTTCACTATTCATATAATGCTTCTTTACTTCAAGACCATTACACTAGCACTCACCAGTGTCTTCCCACCACAGTGCATCACTATCAGGCGCACAGAAACGCCTATTTTGGTTTCTTTTTTGTCTTTTTAAAAATGGAAAATAAAACCTGTCTATTCTTCTTCGAAATTTCGGCTTGGAGTGTCTACAGTTATGCACAGTAAAAATGTGACAATGAACACTGAGAAATAGCATATGCTGACGAATACATTAGCAGACATAACTAATCAGAGTTGTCACATTTTCAACCCCGATCATTTGGAATACACCAGTGTGTGAAATAAGTTTTACTAAAATAGTTAAATGGTAGTGCCAGAATAGCTTGTCGCCTCTAGGCGCCAAGCTATTCTGGCACCATCCTTGAACAAAAGCCACTGGTCTATATCCTTATCTGGAAGTACTATAATGTAGCGTGCATATGGCAGTGTATGATATGGGATAAAGTCTGTAACTGTCTTTCAGCCTCAGTATGATATGGGATAAAGTCTGTAACTGTAGTCTGCTGGGTTGTCCAAAAGAGGGCTGTCAACTGTCCCTACATCTGTAGTCAGTTAACTTCAAATTTGTACACTGCCATAATTATATATGCAAACTACATTATAGTACTTACAGATAAGGATATAGACCAATGACTTTAATTCAAGTGTGGTGCCAGAATAGCTTAGCGCCTCAAGGCACCAAGCTATTCTGGCACTACCCTTGAACTGTTTTAATCAAACTTATTTCACACACTGGTGTATTCCGAATGATAAGGGTTAAAAATACAACAACAGTTTGAAGAAGAAAAAAAGGCACATGAGAAAACACAAACAGTATAGTATCAGTAATATCCTCAGGGATAACGTGCACTGCACGTAGCATATTTTTGCTTAACCCTTTTAGCCCCAATACACTACAGCAGGAGATGGATTTACCATGATAATTCAAGGGTAGTGCCAGATCAGCTTGGCACCAAGCTGATCTGGCACTACCCATGAATTATCATGGTCAATCCATCTGCAACTGGTACTTAGTCGATAAGTGACGCTTTCAAAATTTTAGAATTGCAAGCGACTCAAGAGTAAACATAAAACTGACTTGATCGTTAATCACTGTGCCAAGTTTGCCTTCAGAGATGACCATAATACAGGTCTGCAACATCATACAGTTTTCATCTTACTACAACGTACCTTCAATTTCATGCAAGTTTTGAGGGCTGCAGCATACTGTGAAATCCATGCCGTTGGTCCGGTCTCACGCACATCAAAGCGAAGTGGCCATGCCCCTTGAACATGTGTCTCCCACAAGTGACATGGATTTTTATCTTCACTGCTAAATCCCCCTGTGGCCATCACAGCCTGGGTGGATTCTGGCTGAGTAGGGGTGGTGACAAGGCGAAACTGGGGTGGAGGTGGAGCAAGGGGGTTGTAAGATGCGTGAAGACGACGTAGCACATCAAAGACATATTCCTGGTCCATAACCACCATTTGCCCGGAGTCTTGCTTTTGTATCAGGCCAATGTTCTGTGAAGTAAAAAAATGAATCTTATAAGGAAAATTACTGGTAGATTGGACATTTAAAATTAACCTTGTACCCTCTTCAGGAGAGGGAAATCACAATCCTAAAATTCTTTTAATTAAAATAAAAACCCCAAACAAACACAAAAATTACAATGACATACACATAAAATTTAACAATGGCAAGTGACATGTTCTAAGAGGCTGACACTCACACTACACAGCATAGTGTTGGCATACTGTCTGTTTGCAAACATATAAGTGGAAGAGGTGAACATGATATATAATATTACAATGTACACCCTGCTCACCTGTGTGACTCATGTTTGTAAAATAAAAACATAGCATGCCAACTCTATGCAAGTGTCAGTCTCTGAGAAAAAACTTCAAGTAACACACCTTGTACAGGTCACATGCAAGAAGATATGCATTTTCCTCAGCACCCGAGACTGTAGTATGGACGCCTGACACTATCACTTTATTTGGCCAGCTCAGGTGCAGTTTGGCTCGCCACAGTTTCCCACACAGTCCAAGCCGTGGGGAAAAGACAATGTTTGGCTCAGACATCATCCCATGGTCAATCAATGGACTCAGCAAGTCAAACATCAGTCTTTTTGGATCCGGGTAGACTCGCTGCAGGTGTTGGACTGTCACACAGAAGCAATAAATGGTATCTTGTGTAACTGTAAGTGACTTGAAGATCAACAGATTTTTTTTCTTTGATTGCAACCACAGGAAGTGGAAGAAAATTCTGCTTGATATCAGTGATCAATAGATCAACCTTAACCCATTTTACCCTGGGGCTGTACTTCCCAACTTTTAGAGGTGTCACTTAACAACTGCACCAGTTCCAGGAGGTGGATCGACCATGACAATTGAAGGGTAGTGCCAGATTAGCTTGACACCATCAGGTGCCAAGCTAATCTGACACTATCCTTCAATTATCATGGTCAATCCATCATCTCAGTGGTTTCCAGCATTGGGGCTAAATGGGTTAATAACATGTCAAACAAACATGGAAAGATTGAGGAACATATTTTATATTTAAAAAAAATAGAACACAACGCTGAACAGTTCTTTTTCTTCTCCCGTTGTAGTGTGTCCAAGCATAAGATTATACAATGTATGCTTGATGCTTGTCTGTGATTTTGGACCTTACATCAGATAGAGCAGTATGGTAAAAAATAACAGACCAGTACACAAATATGAACCAGTTATCTCTCAAGGTGAACAAATAGGAGGATACAGCACAAAGCAAATCACAGGCTGACGGGTCTCATTGTGCCCAAACCCATAGTATAGCATAGTATCGGATCTATAGTATGAGAGCGACGAGACCTTTCGGCCTCTAGTGGCGACTGACTCTGCAAAACACACGAATGGTTCAGAGGAACACTGGTCACTAAAAATTAATCTGACACCTTCCAATGGAGAAGGAACTTCCCGTACTATGGAGACTATTGTTGTCACTCGAAAATAACGTCTACTGGATGCACACATCCTGCTCTCCGCTCTCAGACCATCCGCGACAGTCATTGCCGCTTGTGTCAAATGCAGACGAACCTTTTGACACCGTCTCAGCTCTTGGCAAAGACAGTGCACCCTACAACCTATTGTATTCATCTTGGAGTAAAAGTCTGCAGCCGATTCATGAAGAGTTAAGCACCTTCTTTTCTAACTGGAGACTTTTTCTTATCACTTGAGTAAGTTTTGAAATAGCACGAAATGTGTACGCGTCCTCGAGCCCTGTTTACTTCGGCGCCATTTTTGTTTCGTTATGTGCCGGATGAGAATGAACAGTTCAAGAGCAATACCGTTTGAGTGTCCTTTCAGTTGGGGGGGTGGGGGGGGGGTGGGGGGGGGGGCAATTCCAATTTTACATGAAAAATGCCTACAGTCAAACAGTGGGAACATTACTGAACACAAAACTAAAAAAAGATGAGGATGCCAACATTTACTGATTCAAATAGTCAAAACTGAGATTACAAAATAGTTTACACATTTGAACATTTTACTGATAGATCTTTTTTAGATTCTTCAGACTGCGGCCGCGCATGGGTTTTGTTAATCAGGCTGACCTTAAAGTTGAGAAATAGTCTTTTGGCTGGTATCAGTCTGGGTAAAGGGTTTTCTATATTTACATCTGAATCATAGTGCAGCACATTATTTCATATTTAGAACATAAATTTAGACACCACTGTAATATTCTGATGTGTCGATTTTAAATCTGTACTCTATAGTTTGAAAAGCTGGAACTGTACAACTAGAAAAGACGTAATATTAGATATAAAATGATTAACTCTCACTGAGTCACAATTATTTCCAGAGGTAGCCTATCAAGTTTCTATGGGTACCTACCTAGTTCACACTTTGGCATTTCAGTTTGGAAAGAAGCTGGTTTGTGATAGGCTAGCAACATGTGGAGATAAAAATAGAGAAAACATAGCAGTATACAATAACATGGAATCTTGTCTGTGCAAACAACATTTATTCATAATCAAATGACAAGCTTTTCAAATGTTCCACAAGAAAAACTGCATCGTGAATTCATTTATAAGCTACGATTAACGGAATCGCATGTGTGGAGAGTTTTACCCAATACGCAAAAGGCCTTTTGTGCATTGGGTTAGAACCTAAACCTATCTCTATCAGTTCAACATACAATTATTGCCAGAATACCCTATCACAACAAATCTGTTCATACAAAATACATGAATGCTTATGGAAATGTTTCTGCCGCGATGCACAGTTTACAAATCAGAAATCTGATATGAATACATTGCATCCAGGAGAATACTGCCCGCCGACCACTACTCAAGTTCACGGCTGAGTGACCACCCCGTGGTTCACGGACTGGGATTGGCCGGCATTTCACTTGCAGGCTGCATTTTTACAATTGATGCAAATATATTACATCAGTCTAGGAAAAGACAGCCGGCCACTATTTCAAGCTAAGTGACCTAGGTCTAATTGCACATAATTTTCAATAGCCTGTACCTGCCTGTCATAGCGGTCCTAGGATGCCGTTAGAGACATGTTTAGCCCCAAGCAGAAATATAGCTGCAACGCCGAGAGGGACACTTCGCTGGCAGTTACTGGCAGTTTCCTGCAACCGGCTGATGATTTTTTTTTATCTTGTTTACTTCAATTGTTAGAGTTTGAGGCCCGTCCGCATATGACGTCATCAGTTGGCCCGGGCATGCTATTGACATTCGCTCCACCACGTCCCATCGTAAAAAGTCCCTTCTATAAATAGAAGGGAGATAAAACCACTTTTAATGT
This sequence comes from Semisulcospira habei, assembly GCA_036245525.1. Lineage (NCBI taxonomy): Eukaryota > Metazoa > Mollusca > Gastropoda > Semisulcospiridae > Semisulcospira > Semisulcospira habei. The sequence goes on from BTPG01000003.1 coordinate 145,311,758, forward strand.
TACCCTTTGCATGTCAATAGCTGGAAATGGGAAGTCCCAAAATCAGTCCAGCAGACCCGGCATTACTGGAGAAAGATCCCATACGTGCACACGGAACCTTATAATGACAGCAGGAAAGACAGAAATTTATAGATCCCCCATTCGGGGGCTCATGGGGAACTATTTTTTCTCAGTCTCTGGACGTCATTCAGCCTGTTACAGAGTCTACATCCCAATGCGCACAAGGTCATCGGGCCAACATCGGCCCGATGACCTTGTGCGCATTGGGATCTCCCCGCTACCGGATTGGTTTCGATGGCAGTGATCCGCTAGCGGAGTCTGGGATCCGCTTAGCCTCTTTGCATGTGAGTGCTAGTGTTAACTCATTCGAGACGTGCCGCCTCCGCTTATCCGGAGGCGGAACGTCTCGAATGAGTTAAAATTGTTCGCTGTGTTCCCGCGCCCGCCGCTACTCCGACTAAACTTGTGAAGTAATGACTCTCCGGCAAAGTAGGCATTTTCAGTCGAAGCTATATGGACTACATCGCTGTAGTCAGTGCATGCCGCGGCCCTAGGACAGTCAGCAGGAGGCAACACCGGTACGTCATTGGGCACAAGCCCCACCGTGTGGCTGACGCTGTTCCGGATTACCTTTTGCTCACTGGGAAGGACGAGCTAAAGATCGAGCTGCAGTAAATTTTGTCGTTGATCGTAAAAGGAGCCGCGCCGGCCGTGAACCCCTCAGTATGACGCAATCTTCCATGTTGGTGTTGCTGGACGGCTGGCCGGGGGCCCACAGATCTGAGCTGTCTGGGAGGAGGAGCCGTCCATCCATCGGCGGAACGTTGCCTCATGTGTCAGGTCGTCTGCTTCTATCCATATCATTTAATAATAATAATAATAATGAATGGTTCTTGCCATAGCGCAAAATCTTTTTGTGGCAAAAACTCATTGCGCTAACACCATAGACGATATGAAACATAACAAATAAATACAACAGGACCACGGATCTACGACTGTGGAAAAGCAATCTGGAAGAAGTGAGTTTTCAACTGAGCCTTAAACTGAGGGAGAGTAGAGAGATTTCGCAGACTAGTGACAGGCAGCGAGTTCCAAACTGAAGGTGCAATGAAGCTGAATGAGCGTTCACCAACAGTTTTCAAGTTACGCTTCGGAGCCTTCAAACGTTTCTCACTGGAGGACCGCAGAGAACGTGAAGGCTGGTATGTGCAGAGTGAAGGCAGAAAGGTAAGCCGGGAGAGTCCCGTCGAAGTGACGGTATGCCAGAGTTGCCATCTTGTACTGGCATCGAAACTTTACCGGCAGCCAGTGGAGTTCTTTAAGCATGGGTGTCACTGACATGGTCGCATTTACGCTTCTTCAGAACAAGCCGTGCAGCGCTGTTCTGAACCCTTTGTAACCGACATACCTGTTCCACTGATGGGCAGACCTGAATAAAGGGAATTGCAATAGTCGAGGCGGGAAGTTACCAGCGCAGTGACTAGTCTAGCCGAAGCGCGTTCAGAAAGGTAAGGCCGGATAGATGCAATGCGTCTCAGCTCCAGGAATGAGGCTCGACAAACACTGCTGATTTGATCGTGCATGGCCAGTGTCTGGTCTATCTTGATACCAAGATATCTAACTGATGTTTTGAAGGGAATGGTGCTGCCAGCAATGTTGACAGAAACACTGTTTACAAGTCGGAGCCGGGAGGGAGCACCAACAGGAATTACTTCAGTTTTGTCAGCATTCAACATCAGCTTGTTACTATTCATCCACGTTAAAACGTCGTCTATGCATGTTTCAATGCCTGACAGAACTGAAGAAAACTCGTCAGGAGGTGCGCCTTTTGACAGCTCCGTGTCATCAGCGTATTTGTGGAAGTCACACTCATGAGCAGAAATAACGTCTGACAGAGGCTGGGAGTATAATGTAAGTGAATAAGACAGGTCCCAGGACGGAACCCTGAGGAACTCCGTACACAAGGGGGCTTGGAGCTGATACAATACCATCAAGAATAACACACTGACATCGATCACTGACATATGATTTAAACCAGTCAAGAACAGTGCCTTTCACTCCATATGTCACCTCAAGCCTTTTTAGTAGAATGGAATGATCAAGTGTGTCGAATGCTGCACTGAGGTCCAAGAGGGCCATAAGAGAGACGAATCTCTCATCTGCTTTTACCAACAGGCCATCAAGGACACTCAGTACAGCAGTCTCTGTGCTATGATCCTTCCTGTAGGCAGACTGACTGGTACACTTCTAGAAGACCATTGCAAGACAAGTGTTTCTGAAGCTGTCCCAGGACGACTTTCTCAAGAATCTTTGAAATGAAGGGGAGATTGGAAACTGGTCTATAATTCTTTAGGTTATTTGTATCGAGACCTGGCTTTTTCAAGATAGGCGTAACTACAGCTTGTTTAAACTGTCCAGGGACTGAACCTGTGGAAAGAGATGTGTTGACAATGGCAGTTATCACCGGGACAAGTTCAGAAAGGCACTGTTTTGTGAGGGAGGTTGGGATCGGGTCCAACATGCAACTCTTGGAAGGTAATTTAACATTTAGCTCAAAAATCTCCTTCTCTGTGACAGGATCAAAATGTGAAAGCATGGGACCGTCGTACACAGCAAAAGTAGCTTGTGCGAATGAACGAGAGTCCAGTTCATCACGCAGAAGGCTAATTTTCCGTGAGAAGAAATCAGAAAAACTCTGGTGCGCCACCTGCGAAAGATTGACCGGAAGAGCGATATTGAAACATTGGAGCCTGACGTATGAGGTTGCGTAAAAAATCATCAAACATAAATTAAAATCTTAAGACGTTTTTTTTTTCTCTCAAAATAATTCTCTCTCCAAAAAAGAAATGTGTATCCCCAAATACTAGGACTGATAGAAATTAATTTAGAGAGTATCATACCGGCCCCTCCCTCCCCGCCCCCCGGCTCCCCCCCCCCCCCAACTCCCGCCACGGGCCCCTGAAAGTTTTGGTTGGGGGGGGGGGGGGAGGCCCCAACACCCCACCGCATGCTACTGACTTGAGTGCGTGTTGATAGCCTACACGAAATACAATTAGTAAATACGGTTCCTGGGAGTAAGCCCTGTGCGCACGGTACACACATAACTCAATCAGCCCCGACACATCAGCAAGACATAGATCGAGCATGATACTTCAAGGGTGGTGCCAAAATAGCTTGGCGCCCACAGGCGCCAAGCTATTCTGGCACCACCCTTGAGTTGAACTATCATGCTCGATCTGTCTCTATAATTGTAATAAAGTCCTTCAGAGCGGGACAACTTCAAAATCGGGGGATTTGGGTCTTGGGGCTGAATGCCGGTGTTAACAGTGGAGCCACACCCGGCGGTTGTTTCCCTCGATTTTTCTGCCTCATCAGCGGGTGGCGAATCGAGGTACACAAATGATTAGCACCAGCGAATCGAGAAGGGCAATCAGACGGTGTTCAGTAGATTTTAGCTGAGGTGAAGATAGCCTGCGCGGATGAAATTTAGTCGAGTCATGGTCGAATGATCATTTCAAATCAGTTTAGTAACTTAATTGTCGTAGCCAATTCATCCATAGCCGGTTTGTCCCATTCCAGCGATTTGTAATGGAAGAGGTGCCCTCCGTCCAATGCGCGGCCGCATATCTGCCCTGCACTCACGTAGTCCAAAGGGGTAGAATACCGTTTCAGGCAGCGACCGACCTTTGTAGTCGCTGTAACCTGACATCCTTGTAGAGCAGGGCCCTGGACAATAACGTGTGATAGTCTTGGATTTTGAAAACTTTATGTAATTCCTGTTTTTACGAGTTGCAGGATAAAGATGTCACGTATTTATGTGTGCTGGTCTGCGAGTTTTTGGCGGACCGGCTTACGACCGCCAACGGCTAACGGCCGTAAGGTCCAAAATCACAGATCAGCACATGTAAGCTGATATACAGGAAAAGTATAAGTTATTTAAATTTAGGAGTGCGATATGTCACGATATATATATATATATATATATATATATATATATATATATATATATATATATATATATATATATATATATATATATATATATATATATATATATATATATATATATATATATATATATATATATATATATATATAAATGTCACAGATAGGCTGATAAAATCCGAGATGTGATAGCCCCTCTGCTTGAGACAGCTACAGCAGCCATTGACACTGAAATCGACTTTTCGGCTTTTATTTCTGTTCTCAGTGTGGCCAGTCTGATAGTAAGCGATTCTAAAGTTGTTATAATTTTTATCTGAAAATATAACAATCTACTTTTGCTTTAAAGAGGGAGGTCAAGGCTAGGGGGTCAACTCAGATACCGGAGGCCGGATCGAGTCCAATATCAGTTTAGCTAGCACTGATGTTAGCCAATCACATGCTGACATTTCGCTCAAAATTAATGAGCAATGTTTTAAGTCATTTGAGATTTAGAAGTCCGATATCACGATTTATTTTAAAAAAAAGTCTGAGGCGCGATAGCGTCGATGCTTTTATCAGCCATTGACTGAGATATTGTTATAAATCGTGATATCGGAAGTCAGTATATATACATTGCTCTAAAAGCGAATATTGAAAGCGTGAGAAAGCGTGAGCTTGAGTAAGTTACTTACTGAACTTCGCGGGCCATTCCTTTAGCCCCTCCGCGTGAGACAGCTAGAACAGCCTTTGACAAATCGACTTTTCAGCTTTTATTTATTCTTTTCCGTGTGCCTGACAAGCGATTTGATTTTATAATTTCAATAAAAAGAAAATTATGCGAAAAATCCATTTCATTCTTGAATAGACTACTTTTGCTTTAAAGGCTAGGGGGTCAACTGATATCATCGGACGGTTTGCGTCTGATATCACTTTCGTCAGCCACTGCTGTTAGCCAATCATTCGCTGACATTTCTCTCAACCATTACGAAGGTCGAACTCCCAAAGTAATATTCACAATGTACCCAGTGTCTACTGTACAGATACCGGTGATGATGAATTAAAAATTAAAACTTGAAAAAATGAAACCACTCTGAATTTTCATTATTTTGAACAAATATAAAAAACATACGCAGATTCTTATACATAACAAGATGGAATGAACCATAACCAACAAAGTCCCTTCTATATGAGAGCTGTCCTCGCTGTCAAGGGTTTCTACCTTTTGTCTTTTACCTAATTCTGATGTTGAAGTCTCGCAGATCTGCCAATGCGTCAGTAAGTTCTATAAGGGGCGCAGGACATACGCGTCATTGATTTGTCAAACGTCATTTGTCATGACGTAAGTTTTATTTTTTACGTAATTTTATATTTTTCGTGATATGAGTTTCTCTTTCGCTCCATAGGCTTGAGAAAATGGTGACAAAACTAGAATTTCACGGGACAATTTCAGTCTTGCTATAATTTGTGTGAAAGCAGGTTGACTTTTCCTAGCTACATGATATACAAAGTATACGGGTCACTTGCATGATCTTCTGAAAGCGCGTCGATGTGTGCCCGTGTGCGTGTTAGCCGTGCGTGCCGGCGTGCGCGCGCGCTCCAAACATCTCCGAGAGGCATAGATCCTCATGCGCCTGGAGGGCGCATGAGGATCTATGTCTCCTGGAGGTGCGCGCATGTTTGTGTGTGTGTGTGTGTGTGTGTGTGAGAGAGAGAGAGAGAGAGAGAGAGAGAGAGAGAGAGAGAGAGAGAGAGAGAGAGAGAGAGAGAGAGAGAGAGAGAGAGAGAGAGAGAGAGAGAGAAATGAAATGAAATGAAACGAAACTTTATTTTCCAAGGATAAAAGAATAGGTGCGCAGACCTTTTTTCGTTCTTGTCCTTGTCATATATACTTGAAATTTTGGATATAGCTAGTTTAGATAGAGAGAGAGAGAGAGAGAGAGAGAGAGAGAGAGAGAGAGAGAGAGAGAGAGAGAGAGAGAGAGAGAGAGAGAGAGAGAGAGAGAGAGAGAGAGAGAGCGATTTGCGTCATATTTAGAGTACTGTGTCAGTGTCTACGTGGTGACGGAATTGCTTTCGTTTTCTTTTACGTCATCGCCGACTGTCTGACTTTCTCCAGAAGTCAAGTCATTTTTACTGTTTTAATTTGTTTCTGAAAAGAATTAATTTTTACTGAAGAAGTTAAAAGGGTACAAAGCTGGCTAACGAACTCATCCAATGTCTTTCTCCAAACTAGTTATATCGGGTAAGCTGCATGCTCTTCTGAAAGCGCGACGATGTGTCTGTGTGCGTGTAGTAGTGCGTGTATGCGAGCGCGCTCCAAACATCTCCAAGACACATAGATCCTCTTGCGCTCTCCGGGCGCATGAGGATCTATGCCTCTTGGAGATGCGCGCATATCTCTGTGTGTGTGTGTGTGTGTGTGAGAGAGAGAGAGAGAGAGAGAGAGAGAGAGAGAGAGAGAGAGAGAGAGAGAGAGAGAGAGAGAGAATTACGTCATATTTAGTATTATGTCAGTGTCTGCGTGGTGACGGAGTTGCCTCATTTACGACACCGCCACTGTCTGACTTTCTGTAGAAGTTTTTTTTTTTTTTTAATTTAAACTGTTTAATTTTTTTCTGAAAAGAATTAAATTTTATTAAAGAAGTTGAAAGGATACAAAGCTGGCTAACGAACACATCCAATGTCTTTATCTAAACTAGCTATATCCAAAATTTCAAGTAAATATGACAAAAATTACGGACTCTAATCTGGGTTAACCGACTTCCTATAAACCGTTATGTCTTCAATGAGACATTCAATTACAATATGCTCGGAGGCTCTCTTAGCCACCCCTTTAAGAAAGTATTTCGCCAAGTTTCAAGCTTGTGTGTACAGAAATATCGGAGAATAATAATAATAATAATAATAATAATAATAATAATAATAATAATAATAATAATAATAATAATAATAATAATAATAATTACGGTATTTATAATGCGCTTATCTTATAATATTTATAACTCTATGCGCGCACTCACAACTCGCGCACGCATGCGCACGCTTTACAATGACTCACGTACCACAAATAGTGAAATACATTACGAGTTTTACGACGGTCAGCTTCGGGTGGGGAGTGTGGTGATATAGTGCTAGAACTGTTGAAAGAGGTGAGTTTTGAGGGCGGACTGGAAGGAGGAGTGAGAGTGTTTCTGACGGAGAGAGAGTGGGAGAGTGTTCCAGGTGGATGGACCGTAGACGGAGAAGGAGCGGGGACCGAAAGTGCTGAGTCTGGTGCGGGGGATGAGGAGGCGGAGAGGGTCGGAGGCGGAGCGGTGGGAGCGGAAGGAGTGTAGGGGTGAAGTAAGTTGGTAGGAGCGTAGTTGTTCAGGGATTTGTAGCAGAGAGACAGAATCTTGTATTGGATGCGTTGGGGGGGAGGGGGGTGAAGGAGTTTGAGCAGGGGAGTGATGTGGTCGGATTTTTTCTTTCTGAGGACGAGGCGGGCAGCATTGTTCTGAATGCGCTGGAGAGTGAAAGTCAGTGGTGGAGTGAGGAAGACCGGAAAGGAGAGAGTTGCAGTAGTCGATGCGAGATAAGATGAGAGAGACAGCAAGTTTGGTGGCAGCTTCGGTAGTGAGGTATTTTCTGATCTGACTGATGCGGCGGAGGTGGACATAGCATGCCTGGGAAATAGCATTCTCTTGTTTACACACACACACACACACACACACACACACACACACACACACACACACACACACACACACACACACACACACACACACACACACACACACACACACGTCATTACATATGCATATATGGCGCTTCGCGCCAAATGTACGTTCAGCAGCGAGGTTAGCGTAACTAGACATGACGTAAATTTTATCTTGTTACTTCAATTGTTAGAGGTTTAGGCCTCCCCGCCTTTGACATCATGGACCTGCTATTAAATTCGCCCCACCGCGACCCTTCCTAAAAAGTCCCTTCTATAAATAGAAGGGACTTAAAAACGCACATAACCCGGTAGTACCTTTTGCAGATAGGCGTACTCCGCGGGGTGTACGCCACAAGTACACTTCTATTCAAATGAGATGCTAAGCATCTCATTTAAATAGAAGTGTACTTGTGGCGTACTCCCCGGACTGGCTCTATCCGGGGAGTACACGGTGAACGGTACGGGAAGTTAGGCGATGACTGATACTATAATGCGGAAGATATACACGAATCAATTGTTTGTGAACTAGTGCCGGAAAAGAGCCGGATTCATGTGTACACAGCAGCAGCGACAACACTACGTAATAATAATAAAAAAAAAAGGCATCACCAATGACAAGAACAACATCACCCGCCGCAAGTCTTTCACTTTTAGAAAGAAGCTGAAAGATGAAGAACTGACTACCAGAAACAAAAAGTCACGTTCAGAATAGGATTTGGAAAAGAAAAATTTGACAATAACTAAGGGCAAAGAAATCTTTTCTTATTCATATTTAGATTTGGGCGATGTATGTAATGTGTTCATCTTTTGATAATGACAGCTTTAAAAAAAATTGTTTGTTTGTTTGTTGGTGGTTGTGGTGGTTTTTGTTTTGTTTTGTTTTTTAACTGGAAAAAAATCAGTTCTCATCAAAAGATTAACAGCATAGCACACACACACACACACACACACACACACACACACACACACACACACACACACACACACACACACACACACACACACACACACACACACAAAATGTTCAAACCTCCTTTTCAGTAGCACGTGACATTGAAGTTATCGGGCAGGATGACTGCAGGTGACGTCACTTCGACGGCCAGGTAACAGGACTTTGTCACGGTACTCAAGCAAAACGTGGCGCACGGTAACGCTACGTCATTACATTCAGACGCACACTGCGTCAACGATTCTGCCTCTGTCGCGAGCGTCATGCTAACATTTGAGCCGCTAAGCAACTGATCCCACTGGCTGCTTGATAATGGGTCGCCCATAGCAACTGCTGTGTAGGTAGCTGTGACAGCCGTCACCATAGATACGAAGCGTTTGTCACACATTGCTCTATGGGGTGTATCTGTTCAAGTATTAGTACTGACGGTTGCAGAGAAGCTCTTAAAAACAAAACCCCCCAAAAAAGCAACAAGTATAGTGAGGAGCAAAAGAAATGCGTCATTTTGGGGGGCAAATCATCAGAAACACTCTAGTGTTTGAATTTATTCTGCTCCTCAGTATATAATGTACTAAAGAATCTCAAAACACATGGACATTCTTATCAGATCTACGGTTTTCTCTCTATATGTCAGAATTCCATGATACGTTTCTTTATCAGATCTCGTTTTTTTCTGCTCCTCAGTATATAATGTACTAAAGAATCTCAAAACACAAGGATACAGTTTCTTTATTCAGAATCTTACGTTGTTGTTTGTTTTTACCGGAGTTGACAATATCTGACAGATTTCGAATAATTTGTTATTAACACCCTTGTGCATTCAGCCACCGTACTATGAACAGTGCTGGTGGCTGCATGTACAAAGGAGTTTGAAATACGCGCAGGCTGACATCTTCTACCTTGGCGCTGAAGCACGAAAGGTGGTCTGTTGGAATGGTGACACATGACGAAGAACTGAAATTTAAATGTTCCAGACCATTTCATCATCATCATCATCATCAGTCCCTTGCCCGAACTGGGCGTTGGGGGGACTGAAAGGCAGCAGCAACAGACAGTGCTCTCCACTGAGTTCTATTTTGGGCGGTGGCAAGCAAGTCTGGCATCTCGAGTTCGGTCCATTCTTTTATGTTTGCGACCCAACTCTTTCTCTGACGACCTCGCCGACGACTTCCTTCGAGAGTGCCTTGGAGGATAGTCTTGGACAAGGTGTTGTGTCGGGTCACGTGGCCAAACCAAGCAAGCTTGCGCCGTTTCACGGTTGCCAGAAGGGGTTCATGTGGGCCCACCAGGGAAGTGACGATGCTCCGTACATATTCGTTGGTCTTGTGCTCGCGGTACGAGATGCGGAGCAACTTCCTCAGGCACTTGTTCTCAAAGGCCTGGATTTTCTTTTCTGAGTCTGCAAGCAGTGTCCAAGTCTCACAGCCGTAGAGTAGAATAGACACTACGAGGGACTTGTAAAGCCTGTATTTGATGGTGAAGCTGATGGAGTTACTTCGCCATATCCTGTCCAGCCTGGCCATTGCGGATGTTGCTGTACCTATCCTGATACGGATCTCTGCTATGCAACTACCGTCTTTGGACAGGGTGGCTCCCAAGTACTTGAAGCTATTGACCTCTTCTAGCTTCTGGCCGTTCATGTGAATGTTGCTGCTGCTGTCGCTTGTGGTGTTGATCATTACTTTGCTTTTATCCGTACTGATCTCCATGCCATAAGACCCTGCGCTACTTGAAAGTTTGTCTGTCAGGTTTTGGAGCTCACTATTGCTGCCTGCCATGAGGTCAATGTCGTCTGCGAATCGAAGATTGCACAGGGATCTGCCACCAATAGAGATTGAAGTATGGTGGTCGTGGAGGGATTCCTGCATGATCTTCTCCAGGAATATGTTGAAAAGGACAGGAGAGAGCAGGCATCCTTGACGGACACCGATCGTCGTCCTGAAGAACTCGCCTGACTGATTGTTAAGTAGAACCGCGCTGCAGGCGTTCTTGTAAAGCGCTTCTATCATTTGGATCAGTCCCTCCTCTATGTTGAACGATCTCATGACTTGCCAGAGTCCGTCGTGCCAGACGCGATCAAATGCTTTCCTGAAATCAATGAAGTTGTGGTAGAGTTCGCGCTGATGCTGCAGATGTTTCTCGATCAGGACGCGGCAGTTGAAAATCTGCTCTACAGTGCTTCTTCCAACTCTGAAGC
>BTPG01000003.1:145327527-145335027 GCA_036245525.1 Semisulcospira habei
TCCTTAGCTGAGTACGACGTAAGGGCGAAGTAAGGTCAAAATTCTCGAATTAAGGAGTTTTCCTCTGAAGCCGAATACATACCAGTTCAGGAATTAGAATGACCATGATAGTTCAATGGTTGTGCCAAAATAGCTTGGCGCCTTTAGGCGCCAAACTGTTCTGGCATCTCTTTTGAACTACCGGGGTCGATCCATATCTTGCTGTAGGCCCTATGCCACTAGGAAGCGCCAATTGAATTTATAACAAAAATTGGTACCTTCCCTTTTTACTGCAAGAATGAAAACTTACTAAATCTGTTGTATTATGGTGAGATTGGAGGGGGAGGGGGGGGGGGATCCTGGAAGTATTTGCCACACATGCTACCTCTTTCAAAGGTATTATTAATGTTTCCAGAGTGAGCTCCGAAAAGGCCCAAAATGATATGTACGTTATCGTCCTAAACAACATTGTGGGAAAGTAGCTTTTCGAAAAAATACATAACACGACTTTTGCACAATATTTTTGGTACAAACAATTGAAAGAGAAACAATCTTTGGATTTTCAGCTTCTTCACTGACATTTCATGTTAAGCGTGCATTTACCGCAACAAAAACAAAATGGCGCCCGAAATATGAAAAACATACGAACTGTATAATTTGAACATATTTAACATGGTAAATACCGGAGGAATTTTCCAGAATTCTGCGAAAATATGCCTTTGCCATCCTCTAGAATTTAGCCAATTCAAGCCTGCAAATTATTTGGATGTTCCAAAGAACATCAAACGCAATAAGTATACAAGGTCAAGGACACATGTATAAATAAGCACATAAACCAGGTAAGATGCTGTTAAGCAGGTTTGGGTGTGCTTCTTAAAGATAATGAGATAAGATAAGATAGAACTTGATTGCCATATGTAAAAATACATTAGGAAAGCGCTGTACATAAATAACCACTTATTGTTTCAATCACATATTCTAATCTAACACAGAGCACCTTTCAAGATATCAAACAAAAATCCGGGTCAGCTGGAAACGTGACCACTTTTCTTGTTGGATTTGACGCTTCTTATTGACATACGTCCTGTAGTGAGTTAAAGGCGATCAACGATATTCCTCTTGACACTGAAGAAGAGAAATACATACCCAGTGCGCAAAAGGCCATCGGGCCGCCGTCGGCCCGATGGCCTTTTGCGTATTGGGTATTGGAAGGCTGAGCCACCGACTCCTGAAAGTAAGTAGCAACTTGAAACGTCGCATGTGCTTCACACGCATTCATGTGTGCCGGTCTGTGATTTGGGACCTTATGGCTTGAAACCGTTAGGCTCCCAAATCACATACCGGCACTCACATCACGCAGTTGCGCGAGTTATGGCGTAAAGCGATTTGTTCCATGCGACGGGGTTTGTATACTAACATTCCCGATACAGCGGGTTATCAATGTTTCCTTGACATCAGCTAGGCCGACCTTTGTACCCTTCTTATCACAATCTATGTCAGTAGGCACACCTACCAGAGGCTTTCCGCTGCCTCGTGTTAAGCGTAACGGAAGGACTCCTCCTGCGTACAAAGGAGAAGAAGAAGAGCAGACAATTCATTCATTGTACGACATTCTAACCCTTATCATTCGGAATACACCAATGTGTGAAATTAGGTTGACTAAATAGTTCAAGGGTAGTGCCAGAATAGCTTGGCGCCTCTGGGCGCCAAGCTATTCTGGCACTACCCTTGAACTAAAGCCATTAGTCTAGCCCAGGCATGCTACTTCCACCTCCGCCGCATCAGTCAGATCAGAAAATACCTCACTACCGAAGCTGCCACCAAACTTGCGGCTGTCTCTCTCATCCTATCTTGCATCGACTACTGCAACTCTCTCCTTTCCGGCCTCCCTTACTCCACCACTTTCACTCTCCAGCGCGTCCAGAACAATGCTGCCCGCCTCGTCCTCAGAAAGAAAAAAATCCGACCATATCACTCCCCTGCTCAAACTCCTTCACTGGCTTCCCATCCCACAACGCATCCAATACAAGATTCTGTCTCTCTGCTACAAATCCGTGAACAACTGCGCTCCTGCCTATCTCTCCAACTTACTTCACCCCTATACTCCTTCCCGCTCCCTCCGCTCCGCCTCCGACCCTCTCCGCCTCCACATCCCCCGCACCAAACTCAGCACTTTCGGCCCCCGCTCCTTCTCAGTATACGGTCCACCCACCTGGAACACTCTCCCACTCTCTCTCCGTCAGAAACACTCTCTCTCTCCTCCTTCCAGTCCGCCCTCAATGAAACTCACCTCTTTCAACAGTTCTAGCACTGACTATATCACCACACTCCCCACCCCAAGCTGACTGTCGTAATGTATTTCACTATTTGTGGTACGTGAGTCGTTCTCTAAAGCGTGCGCATGCGTGCGCGAGTTATGAGTGCGCGCTTAGAGTTATAATTATTATAAGATAAGCGCATTATAAATACCGTAATTATTATTATTATATGTAAGTGCTATAATGTAGCGTGCATATGGCAGTGTACACATTTGAAGCTTTTAGCCTCAGTATGATATGAGTTAAATTAGTCCTTTTGTCTAGCATTATAGTAAGACGTACTGATAACATTTATAAGCGGGATATTACGTTTTATTAACCCTCTACTGCCTGGAGCATGTCGCTTTCACCCGCCCATCTATTCAAAATCACGGTCCTGTTTTTTGTGTGTTTTAAACTCATATCATGCAGAGGCTAGAAGCTTCAAATTTGTACACTGCCCATATGCAAGCCACATTATAGTACTTATTTCACACACGGGTGTATTCCGAATGATAAGGGTTAGATCTTCTCACTGCTGAAGGTTGACCCAACAGTTTCTTTCCGACCTGCCCGGTGAAGTATTAACCGCCTCGCTGCCGAGAAACTGTGAACAAGATCCAAGAGCAGGCGATCCTGAGGAGTCCCCGCAGTTGCAGAGCTAATGAGAATCTATGCCATTTGCTCATCAAACGATCCCAACAAAGAAAAGAAAATAGAAAAGGCACCGAGTACTACACAATTGTTCTCAGCGCGTTTCTTACTTCTTCTTTTTTTTTTTAAACACGCTTCCCAATGCGCAGAAGGCTATCGGGCCGACGTCGGCCGCCGTTGGCCCGCGCACGGCCGTGCGCGGGCCAACGGCGGCTGACGTCGGCCCCATGGCCTTTTGCGCATTGGGTTGGCAGTCCCCCTTTTGGTCTGGATTCGTGAATTCCTCTTGCTGGCATCACATGACGTTGCATCCATGGTCCATGGGCAGCTGGGGGTTGTTTGCCGTGGAATTAACAAAGATTCTAGAAACACAGTCTGCGTCCGCTGGCAGCAAAGGGGTTAACACTCAAGCATCTACCGTAGGAAACATTTAACTTTTTCTGCGTTAAGAACTACACCAGCTGCTTTTCTCTCTCTCTCTCTCTCTCTCTCTCTCTCTCTCTCTCTCTCTCTCTCTCTCTCTCTCTCTCTCTCTCTCTCTCTCTCTCCTCTTTTTTTAAATATTTTATTTGTCTTATTACCTTTTCTGCTGTTATATTTAATTAAACTATTAATAAGGACAGACATGTAAAAAAAGGCCTGCGTGCCTACTGTCTTCATCCTTAGAAAATTAGAAAAAAAGTTTCATTTCAATTCAATTCAATTCTCTCTCTCTCTCTCTCTCTCTCTCTCTCTCTCTCTCTCTCTCTCTCTCTCTCTCTCTCTCTCTCTCTCTCTCTCTCTCTAAAAGCTGCACTCTATGCAACGGAATTGTAAAAGTCTTCACCAGCAAAAAAGAATTGTCATTAGTCCTGGCAGCCTGTGTCGAAGTCTGTGGCAGAAATATCCTTTGACTCGCTAAGCCTTCACAAGGTGAACAATTAATTATGCGATACCGACCAGAATTTGACATGTTACAGAAGCTGAAATACATTTTTATAACACTGACGCTCGAAGAGGCGGGAAGGACGGGGAGGGGGTGGTGGGTGGTGGGGGTGAGAGGGTGTGTGTGTGTGTGGGGGGGGGGGTGGGGGGTGGTGGTAGAGATAGTCGGGGTAGGCTTTGACAAAATATTCAATAATCCCCTTCATTTCTAGAGCCATGGATGCACAGTTTAGAATCCTCTAAAGCCGTACTGGGGACTCGGGGGGTGAGGGGGGGGGGGGGAGGGGAGAGGGGCATTCCAATGGTAGTGCCTAATTAGCTTGGCCCCCGTTCCGTCGCCAAGCCAAACAGTCACCATTCCTGAACTATCGTTGTCAATCCATCACCCGCAACTCTCGTCGATCCAATTCCCATGGCTGGAGCCGGAGGTGAAACGCCTTTAACCCATATCATGCTGAGGCTAAAAGCTTCAAATTTGTACACTGCCATATGCACGCTACATTATAGTACTGACAGATAAATATATAGACCAATGGCTTTAGTTCAAGGTTGGTGCCAGAATAGCTTGGCGCCTAGAGGCGCCAAGCTATTCTGGCACTACCCTTGAACTATATTAGTCAAACGTAATTCACACGCTGGTGTATTCCGAATGATAAGGGTTAAGCACACAGACACAACGGAAAGAGCAGGGAAGAAGGTTTTTGCCGGTTTTGTTTTGTTTTGTTTTTGTTACAACCATTAGCAACGAATTAGATACGCTGCGTTTGCCGCACAACTATGAAAGGATACATTAACAACCCATTTAGTGAACGCCATTGTCTCAGTTGTGATGTTACATGAGGGCTTTTTATCTCGTCGCTGCCACTGGTCCGAAACGAGATCTCTGTCAGTTCAATGCCAGACAGCTCCCAGCAGTTCAAAGAAGATGGATATCAAGTGGGGTCAGCAAGAGGCACAGACCCACACAAGCTCCCGCATTCTCGGGGTCTTATGAGGGTCTTTGTCTCTTGTAATAGGGCGGTCCTGTCCGTATCCGAAAGATTTTTATGTGCACGGGTCGACAATTTTTTTTGTTGTTGTTCAAACTTATTCTACGTCTTTATGAGCAATAATTGTCATCGTATTTCAGCATATTTTGATTTTTTTATGAGCCTGACTCTATACGCCTCAGACGGCTTAGTATCATCATTAAAAAAAATCAATGAAAAAAAAAAGAAGCTATGGGTGTATACAAAAACGAATTCTGTTACATATGAATTTTTTTCTTTTCTAAAAAGAGGTCAAATGACGTGCACAATGCATATACATGCAAACGGTCAGGAAAACGTTTCCCTCTTTGTATATCCATCATAAAAGTAACAAGATGGGATGAACCATAACCCACAATGTCCTTTTTACAGGAGAGCTGTCCTCGCTGTCAATGGTCTCTACCGTTTGTCTTTGACCTGCTTCTGATGTTGAAATATCTCCTTTTGGAAAAGGCCTAGCAGATCTGCCAATGCGCCACAGTGAATTCTAAAAGGGCTGCAGTGCTTATGCGTCTTTGATTTGTCAAACGTCATTTGTCATGACGAATTTTTTTTATTTTTACGTAATTTTATATTTTACGTGATATGAGGTTTATTTTCGCTTCAAGACTTGAGAAAATGGTGACAAAACTAGAATTTCACGTACGATTTCAGTGTTGCTATAATTTGTGTGAAATCAGGTTAACCTTACCTAGCTACATGATATACTAAGTACACCTGCATGCTCTTCTGAAAGCGCGTCGATGTGTGTGTGCTTGTGCGCGCGCTCCAAAACATCTCCAAGAGGCATAGATCCTCATGTGTGTGAGAGAGAGAGAGAGAGAGAGAGAGAGAGAGAGAGAGAGAGAGAGAGAGAGAGAGAGAGAGAGAGAGAGAGAGAGAAGAGAGAGAGAGAGAGAGAGAGAGAGAGAGAGAGAGAGAGAGAGAGAGAGAGAGAGAGAGAGAGATGATGATGATGATGATGATGAATCTTTATTTATTCAGAATAAAGCTATTAGGCAACTCAATGCCTGTGGAGAAAAATACTTGACGTTCACGTGTTATCAGCAGTAATATGGCAAACTCTGAAGTCAGGCTGAATGGAAGTGCGTGTGCAAAGCACGCTTAAAATGGGTTTTACCTGAACATGATTTAATGTTCAAAGGCAATGTGTTCCAGACAAAACTATCCGAAAATAGAAGGCTTGACTTGTAGATATCTATCCTGGGTCGGGGTAAATGAAGCAAGCCATGTCTCGTGTGTAGCTGATGCATAGCGTGCACATATACTATTCGGGGACTTGATAATGAAATATTTTGTGCATGAGGACGCATTTGTTAAATTTGAGTTGTTCCTTCAGTAGAAGCAGGCCAAGAGATTTTATTTTTTCGTCTGTGGAAGTAGGGTTTGGAATAATTATTTTAACTGAACGACTATACAGCGAGTTGATTTTTTTTATATGACGTTCGCTGCATTCGTCCCACAAAGAGGACGCATAGTCACAGTGGCTCTTAATGTGTGCGTAAAAGAACTTTGTACTAAGAATATGTCTAAGTTTAGAGCGCAGAAATACATTCCTGGACAAGCTTTTGCACAAACTGTCGATATGCGACGACCAATTGAGCTGGTCGTCAATTACAACTCACAGTAGGCAGTGAGTGGATACCTGTTGGATAGGTTTATCGCCAAGTGAAAGTATCAAAGGGGCAGGATGTAGCTGATGCTTTTGGCGGGTTGCTATCAACATGCTTTTGGTTTTAGAAGTACTGAGTAGCATGCGATTATGCGTACACCAATCTGACACTTCATCAAGACTTTGCTGGAGGATACAATTTAGGTTCGTGACTGGTCTGATGTATGCAGCGTTGAATCGTCAGCAAAGAGTTCGCATTTTACCTTAGGATTTGAGATGGAAAGAGGCAGGTCTTTGATGAATAAAGAAAATAAAAGAGGCCCTAGGATAGATCCTTGGGGAACTCCGTGCCTCACTATACCTTCTTTCGAATAACTTCCGTTCGAGTACACCTTCTGTCGGCGGCGACTTAGGTAGGAGGAAAAAACGCTAGAGTGTTCGAATCAAACTTATATACTGAAAGTTTCTTTAAAAGAATGTTGTGATCGACTAAATCAAATGCTTTGGTTAGGTCCAGAAAAACTGCACCATTTAATTTGGAATTGTTGATTGATGAGAGCCAAGAGTCAACGATGTGAACGAGTGCAGTATGATACGAGTGTTTAGGTCGAAAACCGGACTGAAGAGATATGAGTTGGCGTTGATTCTCCAAGAATTGGAGCAGGTGCTTGTGAACGTGTCTTTCTATTCGCTCCGATAATATTGATAACACTGAATTAGGACGGAAATCGTTTGGACTTTTGGGATCTTTACATTTGGGAATGGGGACAACTTTAGCATCTTTCATGGCATCTTGAAAAATACTTTGCGTGATAGAAAGGTTGAACATAAATGTCAAGGATTCAGCTCTGTATGGAAGTGACAATTTAAGTACCGTGTTATTTATTCCATCCAGGCCACATGATTTACTGGTTAGAGTAGAAATATATTTACCAACTTCAAACACTGTCATACGAGGTATGGAGAAGGATGCACCTGCTGCAGACTCACAGTGTGTGCGCAGTTT
>BTPG01000003.1:145340027-145347527 GCA_036245525.1 Semisulcospira habei
CGTAAACCTGTCCCAGTATACTGCTTGGGCTGTCCTCGCTGTCAAGGGGCACTATGTGTACCTGCGTTGTTGTTGTTCTTCTTCTTATTTTCTTCTTTCCCCCCCCCCCCCCCCATGACTCTGATTTCTAAATGACTCCATTTGGTTTAGGACTACTCCGGGGCCCACACTAATCAAACACTAGCCATTGATCGACCGGCCTTCGAACCTACTGGCAGGAAAAGTGAAAGATGCCAACTAAAACCCCACGTACCACACGGGTTGCCTCCAGCTAATCGAGAGAGACAACCAGTGTGCTTATCTACCTGAGTCATATTCTTGCAAAGGTTGCCATTGTCCGAACCCTGCTCCAAAACGCACGACTGAAACACTCCGCCGAAAGTCAAGTTGGTCACATGACCCTGACAAGAACCGTCATCCACGTTGGCCGCTGCGGCGAAGTTGGAAGACTGCATGTCCATGCAGCCTGGGAGTTTGTTGTGAGCGTAATACGCGTGGACCGCTTCGCGCACTGACTCAGCCACCTGGCTGACGGTTGATGGTTGAAGGTTCGGCAAGGCTGACTGGGTGACCACAAAGTACAGGGGGTGTCCGGATCTGTCTACGGCCACCAAGTTGCTACACACACACACACCCGACACACACACCGACACACACACACACACACACACACACACACACACACACACACACACACACACACACACACACACACACACACACACACACACACACGGGAAGAAACGCATCCTGTTAAACAGGGCGACCACTCCCTCCTTGAAGGACTCGGAGTGATCATCGCCCTGTTCAAACCGGATGAGAGAAAACTCGATATTTTGATACGCATAAATTATTTATATAATATACTGAAGAGCAAAAGAATGCGGCATTTTTGGAATCATTAGAAACACATTTCTCATTTATTTTGCTCGTCAGTATAAAAAAAAAAATAGTGCCGCTCATCATATATGGGCTCTTTCCACGATTCTGTGAACCGGCTCAAAGCGTCCCGAACTGAACCCAAGGCGCACGTTAACTGACGTGAAACACATGCATTCACTCTGAAGGCAAACACAGTACAAGATAAACACAGGAAAGACACATGGTGCGAAGGGTCAGCTCAGCTACTGAAGAGTCGGAAACTCAGTGTGATCGCATGTATTTGAAATTTATGAAGTGCGCTAAAACCGGTACCAAAGTGGAGGGGGAAGAAGAACCAGAGTACTTGGAGTAAGATCCCCTGACGGTCCGCCCGAATTTTTACGGTGACACTTCTTAGAGGAGAAAAGTCAGAATTGCGGAACCTCGCACCTTGGCAGACGCTTTACCGCTTCCCCACGAACCGCCCCTAAATGGTGACTGCCGATCGTATACACCGCGAGAAAGTAACCAACAGTGAAAGACCACAAAAAGGAAGTCTAATTCTCCATGCGCGAAAGAGCCTCGGGCCGACGACGACCGCAGTTGGCCCGCGCACGGCTGTGCGCGAGCCAGCTGCGGCCGTCGTCGGACCGCTGGTCTTTCTGCGCGCGGAATGACGCCCTTGGGATATCACGAGCCTCACCTGTCCACTTGCTTGACCCATTCCGAGGCGTTGTACCCGCCAGGCAGGAAGACAGGCCCTCCCAGCGCCTCGGCTGTGGAGGAGGTCTGCTGGGTGAGGTACTGACTGGTGAAAGTTTCATCGTGCTTTTGCTCGTACGACATGGAGATGTTGAACAGGCTCAGGAAGGACACGCTGGCTGACACGAGTATGTCGCTTTTCTTTTCACTGTTTTGCGTCACCCACGCCTGATTCACCTGGTCTACCTGAAATAGTGAGGTACAGGCACTTGGGATATAAGCAACGTGACTGGAACCTACATTTTGTTCTTGTTCACCAGTAGCAAAACGTCTTCGGGGCCACGACGGCCGCAGTGGGCCCGAAGACCTTTGTTTGCTGGGTTATATCCGAAGTTTGTTATAAGCGAAGTAATCTACACGGAAAGGCGCAGTCAGGACCTCTGAAAAAAAAAGTGTTGTTATAACTGATTTTTTAATAAACGAGTTTGTTATAAGCGAAGTGACCCCTAGTTAGTTTTGCATTGAGCAGGCGACTAAGGCAGTCTCATGGCGGTCTACCTGAAGTACAGGTTAACCCCTAAAGTTATGGCTTCAGAAGTATGAATCCGATACAAATACGATCCGAATTCGATACGGCAATGCAATTTTCGTTCGAATTTTCGGATACGAATTCGGCTCTGCATCGGGCATATTACTTACTTACGCCTGTCACCCCTCCCAGGGTATAGGCCGTCGACGAGAGACCTCCAGCAACTCCTGTCCTGTGCTTCTCCTTCGATTTTACTCCAGGTGGTTCCTAGTCTCTTGATGTCTGCTTGGAGGTCTCGACGCCAGGTGTTTCTCGGCCTGCCTCTTTTCCACTTTCCCTGGGGGTTCCATGACAATGCCTGCCTAGTGATACTGGAAACTGGCTTTCTCAGACTGTGACCAATCCATCCCAATCTTTTTCGCCCAATTTCATTCTCTGCTGTTATCTGCTCTGTTCTCTCCCAGAGTCTGATGTTGCTGATCTTCTCTGGCCAGTGGATTTTCAAGATTCTTCTAAGGCAACTATTAATGAAGATCTGTACTCTGTTGACTGTGATGTTTGTCAACCTCCAAGTCTCTGCTCCATATAGAAGAACTGCTTTTACGTTTGAGTTGAAAATCCGGACTTTGGTGTGTTGTGACAGCTCTCTGGAACTCCACACTTTTTTCAGCTGGAGTAAGGCTGCTCTAGCTTTACCGATTCGTGCTCTGACATCTGCATCAGTGCCACCTTTTTTTTGTCGATGATGCTCCCGAGATAGGTGAAGGACTCCAACTCAACCAGCGGGGTGCCAGCAAGCAAGACTGGTTCTTCCCTGGTTGCATTCAGCCTCATTGTCTTTTTTTCTGTTTGTGGATGGTGAGGCCCACCTGGGACGAGATGTCAGCAAGCCTCGTGGACTTGTCCTGCATTTGTTGATGAGTGTGGGACAGTAACGCCAAGTCGTCTGCAAAATCGAGGTCGTCAAGCTGTGTCCACAGTGTCCACTGTATTCCGCGTCTTCTCTGCTCTGTGATCCTCTTCATGACCCAGTCTATGGCCAGTAGGAAGAGGAACGGAGACAGTAAACACCCCTGCCTGTCGCCGGTTCTGACCTGGAGCTCCCTGGTGAACTGCCCTTCGTGGATCACGCGACATGTCATGCCATCGTAGCTGCTCTTGATCAGGCAGACGAGCTTTGTGGGTACACCATAATGTCGTAGGAGTTTCCACAAAGTCTCTCGGTTCACGCTGTCAAATGCTTTCTCGTAATCCACAAAGTTGACGTACAGCGAGGAGCTCCACTCCAGAGACTGCTCCACGATGATGCGGAGAGTGGCAATCTGGTCTGTACATGATCGGTTTTTCCTGAATCCTGCTTGCTGGTCTCTCAGCTGGGGGTCGACGGAGCTCTTCATTCTCTCCAGGATGATCCTGTTGAAGATCTTTCCTGGTACTGACAGCAACGTGATTCCTCTGTAGTTGGAACACTTGCTGAGGTCGCCTTTCTTGGGAAGCTTGATTAGGTACCCCTAATTCCAGTTAGCCGGCATCACCTCCTCTTCCCAGATCTTTCCAAACAGTGGGTACAGCATCTCTACTGTTGTTTCTAGGTCTGCTTTCAGAGCCTCCGCTGGGATGCCATCTGGCCCTGCTGCTTTGCCGTTCTTCAAAATTGCCACTGCTCTTCTGATCTCTTCCCGGCTGGGTCTGTCACAGCTGATGGGTAGGTCAGTCTCTGCTGGCTGGATGTCTGGGGGGTCGAGTGGGGTGGGTCTGTTCAGTAACTCTTCAAAATACTCGGCCCATCTGTCATGTTGGTCTGCTCTGTCTGCAATAGGATTGCTTTCTTTGTCTTTTACTGGTCTTTCTGTATGGCCATACTTGCCTGACAATCTTCTGGTAATGTCGTAGAGCTGTTTCAGGTTGCCGCTGCCTGCTGCCTTTTCTGCCTCTGCTGCTAGGCCATCTGTGTAGGCTCTCTTGTCTGCCCTGATACTCCGCTTCACCTCGCGGTTGGCTTCTGAGTATTCCTCATGTGCCCTTGCTTTGGCCGCTCCTCGTGCGACTGTTGTTGACAACTGTTTTCTTCTGCTTCCTCACTTCTATCTTCTTCAAGGTCTGTGCCAACAGCCAGTCCTTGTGATGGTGTTTCTTGAACCCCACAATGTCTTTGCAGGTTGAGTTCAGCACCTCTCTAACTGTCTTCCACTGCTGCTCTGTGGTGACCGCCTCCTCTTCATTTACAAGCTCCTGTAGCGCTTGAAACCGGTTGGACAGCACCAGTTTGAACTCTTCGCATCGGGCATATAGAAACACACAAACATGAAAAGAACTTGCACGAAATTTTTTATGTTTTTGTTTCGGACCCGCTTCGCGCGGATTTGGATCGAAATCGTATCGGATTCGTGTTTATGGATGCACAGCCTAAATCTCTGAAGGAGTTGGTCAGAAAATGTCCGTGAAGGCGCCAAGCTAAGCTTGCATTACCCTTGAACCATCATGGCCTTATAATACTTGAACTGCCACGGCCGATCCGCTTTCCTGAATCGTGTATCTTAAAGGTGAAGTGTGGACAAAAGATATGGCGTATGGGTCTGTTGCGTCCCTGCCAAGGTTTTGCCGTAGTTACTTCCCGTTGTGAATCTTTGCCCGATTGAACTCACGGCTTCCGAACAGCGACACAAGTTCTCACCTTCACGAGAGCGGCTCCTGCTTTTGCCTTTGTAACCACGTGAGTACCGAAGTCTCTGACGAGCAACTGAGCAAGGTAGCGGGCCTGCTGAGTCTCGTTCATTTGGTGCATGGCCGCAATTTCTAGTAGACGGAACGTGAATGAAGGGTGCAGGGCCGAGTCGGGCTGAAGTTGCACCGCGTACCTTTAATTTAAATAAATAAAATATAAATGAGTGAATAATATACTGACGAGCAACAGAAAAGCGACATTTTGGGGGGGAATCATAGGAAACTCGAGCAAAAGAAATGCGACATTTTTTGGAATCATCGGAAACAAGAGCAAAAGAAATGCAACATTTTTTGGAATTATCGGAAACACGAGCAAAAGAAATGCAACATTTTTTGGAATTATCGGAAACACGAGCAAAAGAAATGCAACATTTTTTGGAATTATCGGAAACACGAGCAAAAGAAATGCGACATTTTTGGAATCAACAGAAACACGAAAGTGTTTCCAATCATTTCAAAAATGTCGCGTTTCGTTTGCTCGTAGGTATATAATAAACCCAGGTTCAGATTTTGAACAGGATGATTTTCCCCTCACCCCCCACCCCCACCCCCTTTCGCCCATCTTCCCCCCCCCCCCCTCCGCCCCCGTCTCCCAAACTGTTCTCAAATGTCGCGAAATAATGAGATTGAACCTCAGCGTACCTGACGTATCTAGCTTGTGTGCGCATCGTCACCGATTTGTCGCCGATCTGTTTGGATTTGACGTCCTGGAAATCGGCGGCGAACTTGCCACTGAGCATGACGTCTTCAACCAGCCCGCCTCCATCCACGTTAATGGATCTGGAGTCCACGCTGGTCCAGGCCTTACACAGATCAGGACTCACGTGGATGAACGTGGGACGAAACCGTTGGCTGGGCCTACGCCAGGAGCCTTAGCCTTCCAATGCGCAAAAGGCCATCGGGTCCTCGTCGGGCGCCGTTGGCCCGCGCACAGGCGTGCGCAGGCCAACGGTGTCCGATGACGGTCCAATGGCCTTTGCGCCCTGGGCTACTGTTATGACAGTAGACTAAGACTTCTGGTTTGGGCATCGCCGACGGTTTCAGTCTGCTTTCACTGGAGTTGCACGATATAACCGGTATACCGGAAAATCCTGGCATGACGTTAATTGTACCGATACGGTTGTCGAGTACCGGTATTCTGGTCTGTTACTTACAGCAATGAACCATCCAAGTTTCAATTAATATTGAAGTATCAGTCAATATGAACATTGGCAAACTGCTCAGATTTTTGCTTTAGAAATGGGCACATTGAAGTTTTAGTCAGCAGTACCACTGGCAATCTGCCCATGTGCTTTTGCATCTTGTTGTCGAAATTATGAAACATCTTTATATTTGTGAAAAGGGATTTATGTATGTGTGTGCCTAAAGTTGGTGTCAATCAATATCAATCAATCAATCAATCAATCAATCAATCGATCGATCGATCGATCGATCAATCAGTCTCCTTCTCTGTAGTGTGTGTGCGTGCGTGCATCCCAACAGCAACAACAAAATCCTATTTTGAGTCCGTCGATGCCAGCTGACACAAATAATGTCTTTGAAATCACCATGACAAAATCAACACATAAAACATGTCTACGTCCATCCATGGGACATGAACAGTAAATGTGTCAGGCAAGAAGGAACGAACTTTATGCGGGGCTTAGCAGGTTCCTTGCCTTTTGATGTGTCCTCATTTGCCTGCAGCGAAAGACGTTTAAGCGTACATTGCCCTGAAAGTTATGCTCATCGGCATTCACTATTCTTGATGAGATTAGTGTCGAGAGTGGGCATGGTGCCGGATAACCTCGCTTTCGACTTTGGCGCATTGGCTATGGCCTTCACCTCATTACTTATGTGGCATAGTTCGATAAAATACTGAATGACCTGATAATCAACCACTGACCTTATAGTGCTCGACCATTTCAGCAAACGTGTCGACTCTGCTGCTCTTTACTGGCACGGCGCTGACGGAGTCGGGTAGCAGAAACTGTCCGTCGTCTGTCGTCCGACACTGAGAATAGCTGTAAGTGTACACTTGCCCCTGGTCCAAGTTGCGCAGATTGTCCCAGCCGTACCCAGGCAGAACCTCAAATCGCTTGAGGAAATAAATAAATAAATAGCGGTTTAGGGAGATTTTGTTCTTTTTTTCAAATAGATCAGGATCAGGAATTTATTTAACGTCTTTCCACACATTGGTGATATTAGACCAAAAAAACAAACAACAAAAAACAACAACAAAAAAAACCAAAAAAAACCCCACATATATATATATATATATATATATATATATATATATATATCAATATATATATATATATATATATATATATATATATATATATATCATATATATAAATCAACCAAACACACAACTTATGAATATCAAAGAATAGCAATAATTAACATCCAACCACACACACAAATTACTTATTATAATTGTTTACCCACCAGACTATGAATAATTATATTAACTATTGGAATGGCAATATTACTATGTAAGATGTCATACAAATTTTCTGCTAAGTGATCAACTGTTATGTTATTTTTTTTTCAACAGATTCATTGTAATAGGACACTCACAGAGTATATGTTTAACAGAGATGGGGCTTAAGCACTCGCATTTGATGTCTTTTTCGAATTTTGTTTTCCAAGAATTTAGTCGTAACTTGTATATCAATGAAGCCGTTTTTCTTGAACAAGGT